>JAASFQ010000142.1:0-41470 GCA_023333845.1 Globisporangium polare | reverse complement strand
CGGCAGTCGATCCTGCGCACGACGATGACGATGGCCGCGTCGTCGGTGAACGAGAGCTGCGGCGCGCACCAGTCGGTCAAGATCGTCGCGCAGGACGGACACTCGTATGCGGTCCTGTAACATAGAGAGAGAGAGAGAGAGGGAGGAGAACACAAAGAGAAGACCTGTACCCCATCAAAGACCAGTGCTAACAAGTTGACGTGAAGGAGATTGAGGAGTGCCCGAACAAGACACGAGAGAGATAGAAGGAGGGGATAGGAGCAGCACAGATGTGTCGAGAGTGTTACGAGCCTAGCGGTCATTTGGAAACCGCAGCGACGATAACTTCCTGAACAAAGAGAGAGAGAGAGAGACAACAGGCATGGTGTTTCGTGCACCTCCCCCGCTGTCTTTCCATCATCCCTCTTGCAACAAGCCAGAGGCGTCTGTTGTTGATACAAAATAGTGAAATGCTCAACGTCGCCACTGGTGCTTCGATAGCATCGACTCCATGAGCCCAACGGTTCTATTTCTTCGCTTTCAAAAGTGAAATCCTCGTGTGGGTCGTTTCGCTTTCTCCTTATGACCTCACTTGATTGCTAGCGAGTGGATGACTTGATAAGCAGCGAAGCCGTCTTATCCCCTCCGTGAATCTCCACGCAGGTCCACCAGCAAGCATGGAGCGCAAGCGCAGCGGTGGGAACCTCAACGCCCTGGGCAGCAGCAACAGCACTACCGCAATGGGCTCCTCGTCCAACAACAACAACAACAACAACAACAGTGCGAACAACCCAGGGGCTGGCAGCAACAGCAATGCGAACGCCTCGGTGGACAACCCCGAGTGCTGGGACTCGATCTCGTACCTGGAGAGCGCGTTCCACCACGGCTTCATGCGCAGCCGCCTGAATACGGGCGAGTTCGTGTACCACGAGAACACGCGGTTAACACGCGAGCTCGACGAGTTCTGCGACGCGGACGCGATGCACCAGCCAAAAGGTCCGATCATCCTGCTGGGCGAGAGCGGCGTGGGCAAGAGCGCGTTTCTCGCCAACTGGCTCGTGCGCCGCAAGAAGATGTTCCAGAACTGGCAGACGTCCTACCCGGAGTTCATCTTCTACCACGTCGTCGGATGCACGCGGCAGTCCTGCTTTGTTTCTAATCTACTGGAGCGCATATTGAGGGAGATCAAGGAGTACTTTGAGCTGAACAAGGAGATCCCGGACGTCGAGGAGCGCCTCGGGTGGCAGTTCCCGCGGTTCCTCGAGGCTGCGTCCAAGAAAGGCCGCGTGATCCTCATCATCGACGGCCTCCAGCGGCTGCGCACGAGCGACGGCGAGAGCATCCTCAAGTGGGTCCCGCTCGCGTTCCCACCGAACGTGCGCATTATCTTCTCGGGCACGATCAACTACCCAACGAGCAAGTTCGTGAACCCCGCAGGCTCGGTCGCCAGCCACGCGGCTATGGCTGGAGGTGTTGGAATGGGACTTGGACCTGGGATCCCGCACACGAATGAGCCCGTGCCACTGAGCAGCGAGCACCGCGAGAAGGCAAACCTGAACGCCCAGATGATCGAGCGCATCAAGGTGAGAGGGACTGGCTGTGCCCATTCATTTCTTCTTGTGACTAACTGACTCGGCCTATGAACCGATTTCTGTGGGTCTCTATGTGAGTCAACAGCTCGAGGCGAACCGGCGCAACTGGACGTCCGTGCACGTGCCGACGCTGACCGAGGACGACCGCAAGCGCATCGTGATGAAGTTCCTGCACAAGCACCCGCACCGGCCGAGCCACAGCATGTCCGTGAGCTCGAGCATCTCCGATGCACTCTATCGAAATGACAATGGCGAGAACAATGGCGAGAACAATGGCGACCTGTACGGCAGCCTGCAGCTCTTTGAGATCCAGCAGAAGGCTGTGGTGGCCGTGCCCATGACGGCCAACCCGCACTTTCTCAAGCTCCTCTTGACCTGTCTTGCCTGGGCCGTGGACGAGGGCTTCAACATCCACTACGTGTTCGAGAACTGGCTGAGCGCTGAGAGCATCGGCCAGCTGCTCGAGGCGATCCTGCGCTCCATGGAGACGGGCTTCACGCCCGACAAGCAGAACACGGACGACGCGCTCCAGTTCCTGGCCGAGAACAGCGCCGGCAAGGCTCATCAGCAGCGTATTGCCCACCCACCCATTAGGCGCAAGATCTCGGCGGACGTAGTCTCGAGTATGGACAAGCAGCAGCTCATGATGGGGGACAATAAAGTTGCTGGTGGCGGACACTTTGTGGACGAAGCTGGGTTCATGTCTCCCTCAGGTGGACGTCCAGGGTCCACTTCTTCGCCCACTACGAAAGAGTACGGATACCACGACGCGAGGATCCCAAGTGGACAACCTATCCTCACGGAGAAGACTGTCGTTGAGTTCAACTACGACGACGACACGCTGCCGCGCCGCAGCTCCATGCCCACTCGCGATGAGATCGAGAATGGCGCCGTCAATACCTCGTCTTCTAACGAGAGGCCAGCCAGATTCCCGGCCGTGACCCGCACCGACAGCGCCCACGAGACCAAGGAGATCTTTGTAGCCACGCTGCGCAACGACTCGACCGCCGGCCGAGGCCTCGCGAACACGATCCTCGAAGACTTCAAGCTCGCGTCTTCGCCCGTGTCCTTCGCTGCCGGTCTCCCACCCGGTGGTGGCGTCACGTTGTCCTCCTCTTCACCTCCACTACGCATGGCTGGCAATGGCAGTGGGGGCATGGGCGACGCTGCGAGTCGCGCCAGCTCACCCGCCAAGCCCCTCTTCTCGCACAGCAGCATGCACTCGCAGAGCGTTCGCGTGCCGCCAACGTCACCTGTGAGGCCGTCTTCACGGGAGAGCGAACTCCCACCGTACCTCACCGGCGGCTGCCTTGTGGCGCCGTTGGGTGAGCTGCTGGGCCGCGCGATGAGCCTGCTGTACGTGTGTCGACATGGAATGCTCACGAACGAGCTGCGTTTCATCCTCAATGCGATCGTGACCGAGGAGCGTGAGTCAAACAAGCAGCAGCTCCATCGCAAGACGTCGTTCGTGCACGTGAAGGACTTGGACCAGCAGAGCCTCACGGGCTTCTCCGAGGACGAATGGCGGGCGTTGCTGCGCGCCATGAAGTCCCTGGGCATGCTCTTCGTGCAGGACGTGGTCGTGCTCCCCATCTGCAAGGAGATCCTACGTGAGGTGGTCTGGTGGCGCTACATTGGCAGCGAGCGCCTCGAGCAGAAGTATCACCAGTGGCTCATCCGGTTCTTCCGCATCCACCCGACGACGTTCCGGCGCGTCGAAGAGCTCCCGTGGCACCTCAAGCGCTGCTACCAGTGGGACGCGCTGCGCAACGTGCTCGTGAACTTGCCCATGTTCCAGCTGCTCTACACAGCCAACTACAAGAACGAGCTCTTCGGCTACTGGAAGACGCTCACCGACGGTCCCTTACAGCTCTACAATGCCTCGGATACAGCCGTAACCGGTGATCCGCCGATGTACACGCTCCCCTTTGACATCGTGAAGGAGTATGGGAAGAGTGTTGAGGACTGGTACAAGAGCGCGCGACCACCCACCAAGACCTTCACGCCTATTGTGCAGCTCGTGACCAAGTTCATGTACGAGTTCTCGCTCTCCTACCAGGGCTACCTCCCCGCGTTCAACTACGCGCCGTTCGACCTCAAGAAGCTCTTCCACGACGGATTCAGCTTCACCGAGGACCTCCCGCACGTCCAGTCGTCCAGCACCTCGGCCGTGGCCAGTGGCGCTGCGTCAGTGGTCAGCAGTGCTGTGCCATCGTCGTCCTCATTGGGGACGGCCACCAGTACACTCATCGTGGCGCTCGAGTCCTTCCCATCTCTGGGTCAAGCCAACACTGGTACGACAACGAATGGCTCGAGCCTGGGTACCCTGGCTGGCAGGGACAAGGACGGAGCGGGTAACTGGTTCTACTTCTATCAGCGCTGGATCTGGATCCAGTTCCCCTGGTTGGCATTGGGGAAGGAGATCATGATCCGCGAACCCTTTGTGAGTCTCAACCACGTCACGGGCTCCAGTCACAGCGGAGGCTCTGGTATTAGCAGCAGTCAAAGCCAGCAAGTCTCAGTCTTGAGCAGTGGAGGTCTGGACGCGCTCTCAGCCGACTCTGGTGGGGACGGTGGCGACGAAGAGCTCCGACGTGAAGGTGACCTCGCTCGCAATGGCCTAGGCAACGCTCTGCTGGCGCCACTGCACCACGCCAGCATCAGTGGCGTCAGTGGCGGTACCAGTGGCAAGTCGATCATCCACTTTGACGCGCGCTTCTGGGACGTGAAGAAGAGCATGTTCGAGTCCAACAATTCCGGTGAGCACGCACTCAAGAAGAAGGGCGCCATGAGTCCCTCGAAGATCGCTGCGCTACAAAACTCGAGCGTTCTCTCACCGGCGCCGACGACCAAGACCCAGGACGTGATCTCGCCCGAGAACCTCTTCCGCAAGAAGGCCGCGTACGTCGCTGTGAAGAACGTGCTCTCGTCCTCGGTGCGCCGGCTTCCCACTGCCATTGCCAATGCCGCGCTGCCGCTGGCGAGGGTGCCTGAGCATAGGGGAGGTAACAACAACGAGCTTAGTACCCACGCTAATGGCACCACGTTCATGACGGAGACACTGCTGGCCAATGGTGTTGGGGACCTGGGTTCGACGGACCTAATGATCCCGCAGCAACTGGACCTGAACCTGCTCGACACAAACTCGAAGGCAAGCCTGGGGACCAAGGACCTGGTGCTCGAGCACCTGAACGTGAGCGACGCGCCGTCAACCTCACTCACGACGGCCTTTGGGCTCCCTGCGCACTTCCAGGACTACCCGCAGTCCGAGTGGGATCTGAAAAGGTCGTACAACTACGCCGTGGTGCTCAAGCTCCAGACTCTGTACGACACGATGAAGACCGAGGTGCACAAGAAGCAGAGCCATCTGCAGCAGGTGAAAAAGAAGATCGCGGAGACGAAGCGGCGCTACGAGCTCACGATGCGCGAGTGCGATATGGCCAAGCACGCGATCGACGAGATGAGCGCGCGCATGGAGCGCATCGAGCTCATGGTCGTGGCTATCGACAAGCAGGAGAAGAACCACCGCAAGCTCATCCGCGGCTGTGAGACCTTTATGGCGTGCGACCCGGCGCACTTTGACACGATGAAGAAGGAGCTCAAGCTGTTGCAGGTGAAGTTCAAGGACCTGGCCGAGGAGAAGAAAGTCCTGAGGCTGAAGAAGAACCACTTGCAGAGTATGGAGGTCCCGCTATTGCGCAAGGCTATGGAGAAGAGCAAGAAGCTGCTCAGCGCCGTGGTCGAGAAGCTTGAGAAGGCCCGAGAGAAGGCCGCGCACGACCAGGCGTCCACCGACAAGCTCTACCAGCGGCGCCTCGAGATGATCGACAGCGTGCGCAACGCGAACTTCAAGGAATCTGGCGAGTCCCTCGAAGAGGTCGAGAGCGCCACGTCACAGCTCACAGCCGGCGTGACCACGCGCTCTCTGGCCGCGAAAGTCGCGCTCCAGCAGTGCGAGTCCATGTGCGAGAAGATCCAGAAAGCCACGGGTTTCTCGAAGCTCGAGCTCATCCTGCAGAAGTTCGTCAGTCGCGAGGAGCTCAACAAGAGCTTCGAGGAGCAGGCCAAGATCTACGAGGCCCGCCTGAAGCAGATCAAACTGCACCAGGCCGAGCTCGAGCAGCAACTGCACTCGCTCGAGGTCTCGAACGCCGTCGCGGCATCGGACGACCCGCGCGTGCTTGAGGAGAAACTGCGCGTCGCGGAACTCGAGCTCGCGCGCATTGAGCGCACGCAGAACAGCCTGCTCACGACCTCGAAGGAGGTGATCGCCGGCACGTCGCGAATCGTCAAGCTCATTGGCGTGACATCCTGTCGAGATCCGTACGAGAACGCGCTCCCCGCTGCACGACTGTGGCCACCGCCACTGGGCTTCGACGGCGAGAGCAGTCTGACCTCGGAGTTTGAGACGCTCGAGCTGAAAGACATTGCGAATCTGCTGCAAGTGTGTCAGGACCGGGCGAGCATGATGATCGACGCGGTGCGTGGAACAATGCGTTATTTGCTGTGCACTGAGAGCTCGCGCTCGACTAACGCTGTGTTGTACTGGGACTAGATTGAGGGTGGACGAGGCGACCCAGACGCCAACTTCTCGGTGGTGAGAGCCGTGATATGGTGCTTGCGCCTCTTCATTTACCAGCTCACTGACCACATCTGTCCATGTTCTATAGCTGTATGAGCTTCCTACGAAGGCGCGGACCAGCAAGCTACGTGGTGAGGAGAAGCCTGCCACCAGGGCCGGCAGACCCAAGAAGCACTCGTCGAACGGCAACAGCAGCAACAATGGCGCCGAGAAACGTGAACGAGGTTTTGACCGAGGCTCCATCCCTGCGATCACACTCCCTGTCCCGAGCTCAGCTGGCTTCCCGTCTGGTAGCCAAGCATACGGCGCGGGCGTGTCGTCATCAGCTGCAGCGGACGTGGGTGGCGATAGTGACGGCGATGACGACCCGGCCACGCGCGAGTCGGTCAAGGCGTCCAGTCGCAGCAAGTTGGCCACGAAGAAGCGTGTCGCTGGCCACAGTGCAGCGCCCGGTGGTGGTGGCTTGCACCACGCGCCCTCTTCGTCCGTTGTGACTGGGCCACCAGGTTTGTGAGTGAGCGTTTTCAGCTGACTCATTTCAAGAGTGGAGCCATGTGTGCGCAGACACCAGACTGCAACCTATTTCCGATACGAACAAAACACAGGTGTCTGCTCACTGGTCTGTTAACTGCAAAGTGCCAATCGAGAGTGAGGGTCGCTCACAGTCACCCGACTGTCTCGAATCACAGGTGTTGTTTTTGTCGTCAATACAGCCTCATCCCATGTCTTTTATGTGATCCGAAGTGACACGTTTATCTGGCCACTTTTGCCACTGAATTGTGCGCCACATTGGTCAAGTTACTTCAAGAAACCCAGTTTGTTACTTTGCGATCCTTTCCTCTTTCGAGAAGGGGAGGAGAAGCAAATACCAACAGCAAAAAGCTCCAAGAGCTCCAGGACGCGAAGCAGAGAAGAGATGGCGGCCGTGGACGTGAAGATCGCGGTGCAGAGCGACGTGAAGCTCCCGGAGGAGGTGGTGACCCACCCGCTGGTGCTGCTGAGCATCGTGGACCACTACAACCGTGTGGCCAAGGACACGAGCAAGCGCGTCGTGGGCGTGCTGCTCGGCTCGACCTTCCAGGGCAAGTGCGACATCACCAACTCCTTCGCCGTGCCCTTCGACGAGGACCTGCGCAACCCGGGCATCTGGTACCTCGACCACGACTTCCTCGAGAGCATGTACCACATGTTCAAGAAGATCAACGGTGCGTCGCGTGCGTCCTATGTATTGGATTATAGCGTGCGGATGTGAGTATTGATCGAGATCATTGTCTCTCTCTCTCTCTGTGCGTGTACTGCAGCCAAGGAGCGCATCGTGGGCTTTTACAGCACGGGGCCGAAGATCCGCAAGCCGGACCTCGAGATCGACGAGCTCTTCCGCCGCTACTGCCCGAACCCGGTGCTCGTGATCTGCGACGTGCGCGCGAACGTCGAGGGGCTGCCGACTACGGCGTACGGCTCGGTGGAAGAGGTCGAGGAGGACGGCAAGGCGATCAAGCGCATTTTCAAGCACATCAAGTCGACGATCGGCGCGTACGAGGCCGAGGAGGTGGGCGTGGAGCACCTGCTGCGCGACATCAATGACCCGTCCGTGAGCTCGCTCGCGGGCCACGTGAAGCACAAGATGACGGCGCTCGCCGGCCTGAAAGAGCGCCTCGAGGAGATGAAGACGTACCTGGAGAACGTGGTCGCGGGCAAGCTGCCGCCGAACCACCAGATCATCTACAACATGCAGACGATCTTCAACCTGCTGCCGAACCTCAACGTCGACTCGCTCGTGCGCTCCATGTTCGTCAAGACCAACGACATGCACTTTGTACGTGTCCCTATGTATTTAGCGGGACGTGTGTGGACTTATAGGAAGCTGACGACCTTTTTCGTTTTTGACTCCAGGTGATCTATTTATCGTCGCTCATCCGGTGCACGATCGCGCTGCACAACCTCGTGAACAACAAGATCAAGTACAAGGAGCAGGAAGAGCTCGGCTTCGCGGACAAGAAGGACGCAGCAGACAAGACCTCTGCACCAGCCTCAACGACTGCGGCCGACAAGTCCAAGGACAAGAAGGACAGCAAGGCGCCGTAGGCGAGGCTGGCTAGAGCTCCGTACGCTAGAAGGCATCCTCATCGTTATCCAGTTCAAACTCACACCGGTGTCAAATGCCTCAACAGGTCATCTCCCAATCTCCCAATCCAACAAATACAAAAATCAAGACAACAGAAACCATTTCCCATGGCCCTCTGAACATTGTTCTTCTCGCCAAAGTCGGGTGGCAAGCAATCCATATACAGCACACTAACACAACCTATCTACCTAACTAGATGAGGCTCAGTTCGACTGATCGAATCACCCCTGGCGCTTGATGCGCAGCGGGTGCGCCTCCGTGTTGAAGACAAACTCGTCGAGCGGCAGGACGTCGTCGTCGGCCTGCAGCAAGAAGTGGTACTTGAGCGTCTCGGCGAGGAAGAAGCTCTCCATCTTGTTGTCCTTCTTCGCGGGCAGCTCGGTCACGTCTTTCACGGCGCCGTAGCCGTACTTGAGCTTGGCGTGCTTCTCGATCGACTGGAAGATCTCCCAGCCCTGGTTCCGGTACTTGACGTCCTTGGTCACGCGGTAGAGGTAGAAGAGGCTCTCGACGGCCTCGGGCCGCAGCTTGTACTTGGCGTCGCGCACGCGCATGCGCGGGAACGACACGATGTCCGGCGAGAGGCCCGTGCGCTGGCGCCGGTACATCTCGTAGCACGTCGTCATGAGCTTCATCGCGATGCCCAGGTGCTTCTCGTTCTTCGCGTGGTCCTGCGTCTCGTACAGCGTGCCGAGCGCCAGCATGCCCGGGACAAAGCAGAGCAGGTGGTCCATTTGTCGAACGCCCTGTGATAGAAATACGAGGAAGACACTCACAATGTTCAGAACTCAGCCAACCAACCTACTATCCGAAATGCTAGGCGTCCAACTGAAGAGGACACTATTTCACCATCACTCACCGACATAGACGGCAGCCGGAGCTCCTGGAGGTAGTACAGTCCGTCGGGTTCCGAGTACTTGAGCAAATGCTCCTCGAGCCCGTCGACCGCGTCGTCGTAGAGCTTGCGTAGGTACGCGTCCTCTTTCCGCTGGCCGCTGTAGATGTACACCTTGATGAGGTATTCGTAGAACGAGTCGCCCAGCGCGCCAAAAGTGATGCTCGAGTAGTTGTGGAACTTCCCCGTGGCCGAGTTGAAGTGCACGGGGAAGAGCCCCGTGTTCTTGTAGGAACCCTCCCGCTTGAGGATCTCGTAGAACGCGTTGCCCTGTCATCAATCGACCAGGTGTCCATCACAGAAGAGCAGTCAAGCTTAAGGCTTTTAATACCTCGCTGTAACTTGTGGGTTCGTACCATTTTCGCGTACTTGGGGTCCTTCGTGATGTCTGACAGGTACCGCGTTTCCAGTTGCAGCGTCCCAATGTCGGCGATGTGTGCTCTAATACATAGCAATGACAGTAGAGGATCAGTACACACATACAACGACGGTGGCTGATTGACAGAGGCATAACCAAACTTACTTGTAGCCCGACCAGGACGAGAACGTCCTCTCCTTCGTGTATGGATTGAAAAGCGTGTAGAACACACCCTCTTTCTCGTTGAACGCCGGTGTGAGCAGGTCCATGAGCTCTGTGGCCTTCTCCTTGAATACATTGTCGCCCGAGAGCGAGAACGCACTCAGCAAGCCGCCGACTTCGCGGATGATAGTCTCGAAGACCGAGATCTTCTTCATGTCCTTGCCCAGGTGGTCGAAGCTCAGCGACGTCGCGACGTACTCCCTCGCGCGCGCGAACTCGTCCTTGAGACCCATGACCCAGAGCGTGTCCATGCCGTCGACGAGAGAGCACGCGATGTCGCCCCAGACGTCGTCCTTGCGCAGGCCGTACTTCGGGTCCACCTCGTCCGCGCCAAACGCGTTCTTCTCGTAGCTGCTCCACGCGAAGCGCATGGCGTCCACCACGCTATTGCGGCGTGACTCCTGCTCTTCGGCGGACACCTCCGTGTTGTTTGTCTCGCGGGGGACGAACTTGGCGTCCTTTGAAGACGGCTTCTTGGTCACCTCTCGGTCTTGGAGCGTGTCAAAGCCGAACACGGGGCGAAGGTCCTCCACCGGCGTGCCCGTCGGCTTGCGCGTTGGCTCGCGGCGCAGCTGCGCTTCACCATAGCCGTGGTAATCCGTGGGGTTGTTGGCGCGCATGATGGCGGACGGCCCCTGCTTGCTCGTGCGCGCGTGCGCCGCGCCGCCCAGGTTCGAGCTCAGAATCGTGTACTGCATCCAGAAGAAGACGCAGAGCACGGCCACGAACAGCAGCAGCACCACGCGCCGCCAGCGCAGCGAGCGCAGCATGGACGCGCGGCGCGCCGTGGGGCTGCCGCCGACGCTCTTGTCGCTCGTCAGCAGCGGCAGCAGCATCTCTGTCGTCGAGTTGATGTGATGCGCTTGGAGCTGCTGGGAAACGGGAGTGCTGTGCTGGGCGGGTCGGGAAAGATGGTCCGCGAGGACGACACCTGTACCAGTTGCCGTTGGCGAGTGTACCACTTTCCCCCCCAAAAATCCAAAAGCGAACTACGGGCCAATCACAGACTAGTACAGACATGTTTTCGTCCAATATACAAACAGGCCCCAAAATAAATACGCTAGGCGCCCGAAATAATGGATCGCCGCGACATTTCGCCACTTGGACCTGCCATCGTCGTCACGTCCCAAGCATCGAAATGACGGCCACGAGGCGTCGCGTGTCGTCAACGATGCAAGGCGTCGACGGCCGGTGGCCGCTGCTGTTTGTATGACTCACTTTCTCTCTCTCTCTCCGTGGGCACCTACTTCACTGTACAAACGGATGAGCCACCGCAACGCTCCGATGGCGAAAGGCTTTGGTGCGACCATTGATCAATGCTCTTCCCAGCATGGTCATATGTGGTGGTGGTCAATAAATAGTTGTCATGTTGTGTTACTGCTGCGCAATAGGTAGTGCAGGGAGTATCCGTACGCGGTGCGATCTGTTGGAGCTCTTCCATCGAGCTCCCATCGCACGCGTGTCTTGTGTTGGGTGTGTCTCTATCCGTTTCTATTGGCGAACACGAGCGATCCATCTCGCTCGTGCTCCCTTTATGCAGCGCACTGACGGGTCGTGAGCCGCTGCGAGTGCAGCCGCACCATCTCGCCGACCTTGCTGCTCTGACGCGCACGCGAGCAGCTGCTGCTTCGCCCGGCCTTGTCGCTCGTAGCCGTGCTCGACCTGCGACTGCGGCCATCGCCAATACCACTGCTGTAATGCACCGGCGCGAAGCGCTGCAGCAGCGCGCAGATGGTCGCATGGCCGTTCGCGCTCGCGATCATGAGCGCGTCGCTGTCGTTCTTCGTGCGCTGCGCCACGTCGGCGTGGTGCTCCAACAGGAACTCGGAGATCTCAAGCGAGCCGAGCTTCGCGGCGAAGTGCAGCGGCGTGATCCCGCTCGCGGTCATCACGTTCACGTCGGCGCCATTCTCCACGAGCAGCTGCACGATCTCGACGTTCTGCGACACGATGGCGGCGTGCAATGGGTACGTGCCGCGCGCGCTGCAGGCTGCGATGCTCGCGCCCGCCGTCAGTAGCTTCTTGGCGACGTCCACGCAGCCATTGCGGCACGCAGCAATCATCGGCGTGACGCCGGCGTCGTTGGCCTTGTTCACACTCGCGCCTTCGTCCAGCAGCAGCTCGACGATGTCCGTGTGGCCCATGCGCGCCGCGATGTGCAGACACGTCGAGCCGTCGGCCATGCTCGCGTCTGCGTCCGCATAATTGAACAGGATGAGCTGGACAGCGTACGTGTGGCCGATGCGGCAGGCCACGTACAGGCAGATCTCCCACCGCCGTGCGGTCGTGAGCGTGGGAGACGCGAGCTCCGTGATGTCGTGCGCGTACTGGCTCAGCACGTGGTCGCAGAACTCCTCCATGAACGTGTACATGGTCTCCACCTTGACGCTCTTGACCTGGAGAGAAGGAAGAGACGCGCGCATGTCGACTGCTGGCTCGGCCTTGGCAAGCGCGAGCGTGGCTCTGCCTTCGCTCAGCAGCTGCTCATTGCTCACGCTGTCGTCACTCTCGTCTCCATCTTCGATCATCATCTTCTCAGCACACTGCTGCCGCCAGCCCTGCAGCACGAGCGGCTGGCGCAATGCGCCGCTCATACTCAGTGGGAAGTGCACCTCAGCCTGCAGGAACCGTGCGAATGCCCCCAATGAGGCGCATGACGCGTTCTGGAGCTTCTCACGAACAATCGCATCTTGGAAGCTTGCGAAGAAGCCGTGCACTTCGCGGATGAAGCGCTCGAGACCTTCGCGACGTGAGTTTAAAGCGGCTTTGCCTGGCGTCAGGTGGATCTTCTGGCAGCGCACGTGGCGCGACGGGAACGGGAACACACGCATGACCTGGCGGATGCTCTGGAAGTGGCACGAGGCGCCGTCGCAGCGGCAGTAGCCGCTGGTATTGGCTTCATTGACAGCTGTTGAGACGCGGGAGCGCAGGCGGTCGAGCGTGTGGCTGCTGCTGTTTTTGCGCTGGGATTCGCTTCTGCTGTTGCTGTTGTGGCCCGCGAGCGCCTTCCAGAGCTCGCGGAACTGCGAGTAGGAGCGGTACGTGGTGAAGTGGCGGTCGCTGCCACTCACACTCGACTGGAACGACCCACGCAGCAGCGAGAGGCGCTCATTAGAGGCGACCGTTGGCGACGACGCGCGGCGCGTGAGCTCGATCGCGAAGAAGATCTTGCCGCCCGTGTTGTGGTACGATGGCACGCGCACCGCGTGCTCGCTCACCCAGCAGCTCGTGTTCATTCTGCTCGTGTGTGGAAGTGGTGGTGGATTGCGGAATGGACTGCGGCGCTTGATCTGAGCGGACGGAGACAAACGCGGCGGTCGGGCAGACGGAGCTCTTCGGATCTGGATCGCCGTCTACGAATAGATGGCGATGGGTATTATTAGTACGCTACGAATTGCGTTGTGCTGCTGGCGAATCGAGTGCCGCCTGCAGGGCGTCCGTCGTGTCTGTAGAGCGTCAAGAGCAAGCGAGCGAGAGATGCAGCGAGAGGTCCGCCATGTCAGCTAACCGGCTCGCTGCATTTGCCTCCAAAGTTTGTGTGTGTGAGTCACGGCGGCCCTATCATCACGCATCACGCGAAATGGCCAGTGACCGGCGTGGCACAACCGGATGTACTCTCTCAGTGCATACTGCGGTAGTGCGCTGTTTTTAATCTGGATCGATCAGCAATCTCGACCCTATTTGCGCCATCCAAACTCGAACCATGTGCTCTCCGAGCATACTATTGTTTAGCATGGATCTAAACCTACCCGCACCTGGCTGCGCCGACTTCCTTGAACTTGGAGTCGGAGCTCCGTTGCAGAGTGGAGCTCCTGGCGGACCTGGTGCTCTGGTTCTGCACCTCGTCCGCAAAACGAATCTCTCCATCGCCAGCCTCTTTCAAAAACCCATCGACACGCTCGCTCTTCATGAGGGGCGCGTGGAGTTGTCACTGCGGCTTGCTCCGCTGCCCGGAGCTCTTTGTTGACGCTGTGAGCTTCTCTCGCATTACTGAGTTGACTCGTTCCTTCGTGTCGTCACCACTTTCGAGAAGATCTCACCACGGGCTCATGTCTTGTGTGTGTGTGTGTGTGTGTGCGTGCGTGCGTGAGAGTCACTTTGGGGGGCATATGGAGACATGCTGCTGTCGCTGCTTCAGTACCCCAGCACCGACTATCCGACAGGCCGGGCTGAGCTCACCAAGAGTTTGCAGGCCTTCTCGCACCAGAGCCGCTCGTTTCGATCGTCGGAGAGCGCCGCGCTCCTACAGAAACCGCTCCGGCGCCACGAGCACGAGCTTCGTAAAAGGCCGACGCCCATGGATTTTGGATCTCCCAGGAGGCATTGACGCACGCGGACACAAGGCGCAAAGTAATCAAGAAATGAAAGCCACTCACTCGAGCCAGTCTTTTTCATCTCACGTGGGATCATCACTTCAGCTTTCGTGAAAAAGAATCCAAGCCAAAGCATTTCAACGAACACAGAGTCGCGAGCCTCGCGAAATTTCGGCGTGCGCCTGCCTGATCTGATTGCTCTGTACCGGACTCTACAGCTCAGTACACTTGCTGTGCTGAATGGCTCCGAAGCACCAGCACCCACCAGCAGCGATTACTTACCCGTTAGTCTCCCATGGAGAGATCAAGAGATCAGTTGCTCCGGCTTTTCTGGCTCAGCCGGTATCCCAGAAACCTCAGAACTGAAGCAGAGGCTCGGCCAAAAGATCCGCTCGCTGCACGGCGCAGAGCTCCTGAGCCTCGAACTGCTCCTGGAAGCGCTCGAGCAGCGGCTTGAGCTGCTTCTCCACGGTCTCCTGGCTGTGCTCGGCCCACGCGTGGTTGCAATTGCAGATCCACGGGCTAGCAGTGTCGCACACACAACAGTCGAACTGCACGTGAGCCAGTCATTTCGGCAGTCCATGGTGTCTTGCATCATGACTGAGCAGTACTGTACCTGTCAAAGCCCGAGCAGCTACACTTGGGCTTGCTGCACTTGAACGGGTCGCCGCTTGGGTCGTGCTCGATGTGCTTGTGCTTGCAGCGGCAGCGCAGGATCCACGCACCTTCGGCTACGACGTAGAAGAACTTTTTGCACGCGCACTTGGCTGACGTACATGCAAATGCCTTGAACGACGCCTTGTTCTTCACGCGCGGGTCGGACGCCGCGGTCGGGTGCTCCTTGTATCGGTGGCCACTAGTTCCAAGCAACAGCGATACCCAGAGTCTCAGTTACTTAGGTCACGTGGCACCAATTGCGACCAACGCGGACACATAGACAACGAACCACAGACAGCGGCTCTCTTCTCGGATCGGGATGCACTCGCGCTTGCAAACCCCGCAGGACCACTTGACGACTCGCTTCGTGAACAGCTTCGTGGTGACTTGCTGCTGCTGCTGTTGTAGCTGCTGGGCTGGCTCGGATAGACCTGGTGTCGTTGCGCTGGTCTCCTGGCTCGACGGAACGCCCTGATTTGTTGTGCTCACTCTCTCCGCCTCTTGCTACCGCTGTCATACACGACCACAGTCTGCTGCTTGAGCTGTGCGATCGACAGCTCGGCTTCTTCTCTCTAGTGGCTGCTCCTTTCCCTTCCAGACGGCATGGTGTCCACTTCTTCATCTGGTGATCTCTCCGTGCGGTCAGCTGCTGCTGTCAATTGGTTCGTTACATGTTCGACTTCATCATCTTCCGACAGCCGGCTAACACCTGCATCTTCACCTTCATCTTGGTGAGCGGCAGCTGTCTCCGGTTGACTTTCGACCAGCTGCTCCGAGTCCATCTGCTGGTGCTCTTTGAGCTGCTGGTGAGACTGGTGTGTGCCTCGGGCGGAGCGACTGCGCTTTTTCATCTTGCTCTTGAGCAGACTCAGCGCCTTGGTGCGCATCGCCGCCACCTGCGCGTCATCCAGCACTGCGTCGTCCATCAGGTTTCTGCTTTCTTCGCACAAGGACCTCAACCACAAAACGTCGCCCCACGAATCGAGGCCAGCCAACTGCCGACGTCGCGCCTCTTCAGGATTCAAGCCAACCTGTGCGTTGTAAATAATGCGAACCAACCTCGTCACTGATTCTCAGCGTCAATCAACAGGCCATCGGAGCGATATGTCATCAAGCCTTCGCCTCGCTCTCGCTTGTATCATCACCCACATCGCCAGCTTCAGGCTGCTGGTCGTCGTCGACGCGCTCGCGTGCAATCCTGGGGCGTACTTTGACGGCACCAAGTGCTCGCTCTGTCCCGGAGGAACGTTTGGCGAGCGACCGGGACTCACGCAACCTCAGTGCTCTGGCAAGTGCGCAGGTGGGTACTTCTGTCCGCCAGGCTCGACGTCAGCGCGGCAGAATACGTGTGGCCGGTCGATCTACTTCTGCCCCCCAGGCTCAGCCTCACGAAGCCTCGTGGGCGACGAGTACTACACCATCGTCTCATCATCTTCACCACAGGTCCTCCCTGATATGAGCACCAGGAATGCCGCGTCCCAGCAAACGATGTGCGAGCCAGGCTACCTCTGCAAACTGGGCATTCGCTACCCGTGTCCAGCGGGCTTCTACGGTGAAGCCTACGGCCTCATGACCTCCACGTGCACCGGCGCGTGTCCCAAGGGCTTCTACTGTCCATTCGCGACGGGGCATCCACTCGCGTGTCCTCCAGGGACGTATGGCGATCAGCTTGGACTCACAGATGCGCGCTGTAGTGGTCTATGCCCACGTGGGTACTACTGGTGAGTCTTGAGCACCGTGTCTCATCATAACTTGGGCCGGTTATACATTTAATCACTCACCTGCCTGTGGGCTTGTTGGTCAGTGAGAGCAGCACGATTGTCCCCAAGCCGTGTCCAGTGGGGACGCTCGGGTCTTCACTGGGGCTCACCACACTCGCCTGTTCCTCTCAGTGCACCCAGGTCGCCTCCGCGACAGTGTGTTCGCCGTCGCCATGCCCCGCTGGCTTCTTCTGTCCGCTCGCATCAGCGAATCCAGTTCCATGCGGTGGCGTCAGCCTGTTCTGCCCATTGGGGTCATCGACTCCAACAACAGTCTCAAACGGCTTCTACACGACGTGGACGCGCAGCGCTGGCGTCGATCTCTCAGGCTCTGGCATGCTGGAAGACGCGTACATTGACGGCAACGCGCTCGCAGCGGCCAACCAGACGACGCGAAATGCTCAAACGATCTGTGAGAAAGGCGCTTTCTGCACTGGAGGCGTCAAGAAACTCTGTCCCGCGGGCGTCTACGGCAGCACGCAAGGGCTCCAGACGTCCGGATGCAGTGCGCCGTGTCCCGCTGGGTACTTCTGGTGAGTCTGTACATGCTGGTGGACACTATGCTCTACACTGGTGCTGATTGACTTGATACTGATGCTGGTTAGCCCCATCGGCACGGCAGACTTCCTCAGGTTCCCATGCGCCTCGAAAGCCGCGTTCTGTCCCTTGGGCTCGGTGACCCCCACGCCAGCGAGCACTGGGTACTTCACGGTTCTCTCAGCTGCGCCTGGGAACCTGCGCATCGACCAGACGATCTGTCCGCTGGGCAGCTACTGCGTCGGTGGCGTTGCGTGCAAGTGTCCAGCTGGGACCTACGGTGGGACAACGGGATTGTCCACCTCAAAGTGCTCGGGACGGTGCCAAGATGGCTATATCTGTCCGCCTGGGTCCACCTCAGCGACTCAGTCGCCGTGTCCCGCGGGCTCCTACTCTCAGAATGGGATCAACTGCTCGCCCTGCGCTCCTGGATACTGGTGCGCTGCTGGGTCCTCCAGTAGGTATCAGCATGCGTGTGGCTCGGACAATAGTTACTGTCCCCTTGGCTCGTCGTCGTCACTGTCCGTCTCAGGTGGAGAGTATGCGGCGGGACAACAGCTTACGACGCACACGTCCCAGGCGGTCTGTGTGGTTCGTAACGCCAAGCACATCCCACAATGCCCTACGCGAACAGTGGGGGTCAACAGTGGGCTCTAGGAGAACAACAGAGAGAGAGAGAGAGAGAGAGAGAGCGACATTGCTCAAGAATGGAGTTAGGAGAAACACCATCATACAGTGATACCGAATGCTTGTTGCTGTATAATTGAATGCGCGAGTGGATACAACACTGTTAGAAGCTCTTGTACGTGTTGATCTGCGGCGTGATGCGCCACGTCGTGTACTACAAACAACACCATCAAACACAACAGCTCATGAGACACACACACCGTTATCACACATCGCCACAACACTTTACCTGCTTGAGCTCCTCGATGAATGCATCCGAGGGTTTCTCGGCCGAGCTCGGCACGAGCGCTAGGTCTGCGCTCTCAATCTCGCCGATGTAGAACTGCTTGAGGTACCGGAACGACTGGCGGCTCGAGTGGTAGATCTCGAACATGACGGTGCAATCAACGTTCACGGCCTGCTCGGGGATGATGACAGACCCACCAGGGTGCTCGGGTAGCCACCGCGTGACGTCAAAGACCATGCCGAGCATCACGAGCCATACTTCGCCGCTGGTGTTGCGGCGCACGACCTCTTCCCAGCGAATCGCCTCCTTGCGCACGCGGGTCTCGAACTCGCCCAGGCGCTGCTTGCAGATGTCTTGGAGCCCGATGCAGCCCAGCTTGGTGGCCGCCGTGAGCAGCTCTTCGGCGTAGGACGGGTCGAACTGGAACTCGTCGCCGTCGTTGCGCGCCTCGTGCTCGAGATACAGCAGCACGCGGTCGAACGTGAGGCAGTCGACGTCCGCCTCGATGGTCGTGGACGAGTCCTTGTGCACGCCCTTGCCTGACAACACAGCCGACGAGAGCTTGATGCACGGGAAGAGCAGCTTCTTCTTGACCGGGAACTCCTCCTCGTCGCTCGTGACCACGGTCACGACGTCCAAGCGCATGGACGCGAGGCTGCTGGTGGCCGACGGTGCAGCTGCAGCGCTCTTGAGCGTGAAGAACGCGTCGTCGTCCGCGCTGTCTGCCGACACGAACACCTGCGTCTCGTCGTCCACGGCTCCGCGAAACGAGTCGGGCATCGTGAAGTCCGTCTCGTACTCGTCATCGGCGTCGATCTCGAGCACGCGCACGAAGTAGTCGCGTCCGTCCTTAAAGCGCAGCACGAGGCGCTCATTCTCCGTCAGGATGCGCTGCCACGTGTACTTGGCAAAGGCCGTCGAGAACTCGTTCGCGTCCGTCACGACATTGCTGGTGGAGGAGACTGGAGCAGCATTGGTATCAGTATGAGCAGCAGTTGAGACTGATGACGACACCAACGACTTCAGTGGACGGATCTCGATCGCGATCGCGTTGATGACCGGCACGCGTTCCTGGAAGAGCGTCCAGTTCTCGACCTGGCCCACGCAGAGCTCCAGGTTGATCATCTGCACCTGCGAGAGCGCCACGTGGCCGCGCGCCACGCCCGCATGCGCACGCACGGGTACCACAAACTGAGCGTGCAGCCGCGGATAAATGAACTCCACGCGACTGCTGGTTGTACTGTCATTGCCATCTTCGTCCTGCTGTAGCGCGGTCGGGAAGTCCTCGGGGTGCAGCAATGCGCAGAAGCGCAGCGCAGGCAGGTCGACGCCCGCGACGTCCTCGAGCGCCGCCACGCGCAGCGACTGCGAATACGTGCGCTGCAGGTGCGCGTCGCTCTCGAGCAGCTTCTGCTTCTGGCGCAGCGCCGCCGTCATCGCCGGCGCGCGGATCTCGCCCGCCTGGTTGTTGTTCGCTGTCCACGGCATCGTCGATTTTGGTGTCCTGCGTGGTTGATGCTCTTTGTGTTGCAGTTTTAGCCAATAGGCTGGAGGGCAGTTCATCCCATGCTGATTGGCTGAAAACACCACCACGGCTTTTGTGTTCCGCGCCATTTGCGAAGGTGCCGACGAAGAAAGCGACGCCCAAGCATTCCATTCCCTTCCGCAATGAAGTAGCCCAGCAGTGGAGTTCGCCAACGCGCACAGGACAACAAACTCACGTGCACTGCCTTTGCAGATGCGCGCGAGCATGAGGAGAGCAGCGTGCGCGGTTGGGTCACAAGTGCAAGCGCAAGACCCAGCGCGAGTTCCAACGAGCAAAGTCTTCTCGAAGCGTGTGTCCAAGTATTTAAGCCCAGTCGCGGAAGCGTGGCTGCTTCAGCAGCTTCATCGCAGAGACGCCACGCACGCAGACACCATGCAAATCATCGAGGCGAACGAGCCGTCGGTTTTCAGAGGAGAGTCGAAAGCGTGTGCGTGGATGAAGAAGAACGCCCAATTCCGTGCCAACACCAACACTGCTCTGGTGAGCAAGGACAGTGGAAAACGCTGAGCAGATACAAACCGAATTGCGAGACCTCGTGCAGGAATAGAACACGTCGTCCTCGATCGAGATGTGAACGTGGCCAAGAACTTCTTTCACATGAACAAGTGGATGTTGTCAGCGCGATAAAGGGCAGCGTGTGCTCATCTGTCGGTGAAGCCTTCATCGAGGAGTCCTGTCAGTACTTGCTGTCGTTGGAGGCTCGATCGACACGAGAAAAGCGGAGATATTTGGAGGTTCACGTGTGTCTTTGACATCTTCAAGGAAATGTTGAAGGCGAGATGAGCAAAAGGACAACAGCCCATGAATATATATATTTTGAATACTTTGCCAAGTTTAACCTGGGGGCGCAAAAATGAGAGAACTCGTTGCAGCGTGCGGCTCGCTCGCCAGCGTTGGTCGCTGAGCTTCGCTCATCGAAGGCCAATGGCAGACATACGTCGCGGCGCGTGTTCGTCTCGCTCCTGCACAATGCGTGGCGCCATTCGTTCTGTTTCCATCCCTCTATGGGTCATCAGTCGAAGATCACGAACGGGCAACGACTGCAATCGTGTTTCTATGGTTCTCACGCATCGCCCTCGACACTTAATGCAGCCTTCTCCTAGCTCTCTGTCTCTCTGATCACCACTCTTGTCGCTAGCTACACAATACTAAAGAAAAAGAAATGGACTAGAGGATGCGGTTGCCGAGCGCCGAGGCAATAAGGGAGAGCGCCATGTCCACCGTGAGCTGCGCGCCCTTGCCCGGTGAGAGCTCCGCGTTCACTTCGACCATGTCGAGGCCGCAGAGCAGGTTCGTCTCGGCCACGGCCTCGGCAACGTAGTGCGCCTCTCTCCACGTGAGGCCGCCGCGCACGCGCGTGCCGGTGGACGGCGCCAGCAGCGGGTCCACGGCGTCGATGTCGTAGCTCATGTGCAGCGGGCGCTCCTTCTTGCCCCCAAGGTGGTCGAGCGCCATCTCCATGGTCTTGCCGATGCCGTAGCGGTCCACCTCCTGCATCGTGAACGACTTGATGCCGAGCTCGCGGATGATGCGGCGCTCGGCCACGTCTGGGTCGCGCAGACCGATGAACACGAGCTGCTCGGGCTTCATGGTCGGGCCGCCCACGAGCCACTCGAGGCCCGGGATCTTGGACACGTCCACGAGGCCGTTCATGATGAACGAGATGGGCATGCCGTGCATGTTGCCCGAGACCGAGCAGTCGGGCGTGTTGATGTCCGCGTGTGCATCGACCCAGATGATGCCGGCGTCTGGGTGCACCGAGAGCATGCCCGCGAGCGAACCGGCACCGATCGTGTGGTCGCCGCCGAGCACGAGGCAGAACTTGCCCTCGTTCGCCTTCTGCTCGTAGATCTCCTTGATCTGGCGCAGCGAGTTGCCGACGGCGTAGCTGTTGTTGGCGCGGCCGTAGCGCGGGTCGAGCACGGGGTCGCCCGCCTTCGGCGACAGGAAGTCGAGGTTGCCGGTCTCTTCGACCGACCAGCCCAACTCCACGAGCTGATTGTGGAGCCCAGCCTCGCGCAGGTGGTCTGGGCCCGAGTCCGTGCCGAGGTGCGGCTGGCCGTCTGCATGAACGAACATACACAGAGCCACATTGGCAGCAGTACGTCAGTACAGCATACACACAGCACAGCAGCTCAATAGCATGCATAGAGCAACGTACAGGTCATGGGCGCGCCGATGACCGCGACGGTGTGCGCCTGCAGGAACTTGCTGTTGAGGTCGGCCGGGTGCAGCTGCGCGCCGGAGCCGTCGTCGCAGAGCGTCGCCGTCGAGTTGATGAAGCGCTGGCTGGCAGCGGCAATGGCCGGCGCGCGGCGCTGCGCGAGCGTCTTGACGAACGTGGAGGCCAGCATGGTGAGTGGGAGTGGGCGGCGTCCGGCGACGTGGAGTGCAGACGGCGAATGTGGGAGTGAGCTCTTGGTGGTGAACGAAAAGAGGGCAGTCAGTCAGTCAGCCATGCTGAAGGGACAAGAGCATCAAACTGAGTCGGCGCGTGCTGCACAGCGCGATTGTTGTGTCTGTTTCAGTAAGCGCAGTAAGTACAGTGCTCAGCAATGGACGGTTGTTGCCGATGGCATAGTAAAACCAAATGAGTCGTCTGCAAAGTACGCAGTGCATTGTTAGGTCTCTTGCGGTGACGGATGTGTGCGTGAAGTGCGGAGATGGTTGGTGTCTCGAAAGATGCAGCTGTGAATTCTAGAAATACCCCAGCTCGCTACTCTACTCAACTGTAGAAATATCAAGCGCAGAAAACCAACGATCAACCGGAGAGTGCCAGGCAGCACCGTCGATGGCGCACCGAATGACGCGCTGTCTTTGACACAAATGCATCCAAGCAGAAAGAAGCCCAGCAACACAACTGGTGTTCCTCTCTGTGCATCAAGGCTCGTCGATACATTTGCGAGAAGTGGCAAGCAGCGGTGGCCTTTTATGAGGTTTACTGTATTGCTTGGTCAGTCCCAGTCCGTTGACTGCCATCGGGTAAACTCTCTCTCTCTCAAGCCCAGCAGCCGCTGGACAATTTGGGTGGTGGCCAGCGTGCAAAGGGCCTTGACGCACAGCGCACGCGCGCCTCGTCTCGTCTCGTCGTCGTCGTCCTCTTCCCAGCGGCTTGATTACACTGGACATCCAGCCCAGACGCTGGATCCACCCATAGTACCGTCGCCAACATCAACCGCTTGCTGGCAGAAAAAGGGCCCCGGAGTCTCTCATAATATGAGAGACTTCGCGGCCCCTTTTCTGCCAGTGGCGCATTTGCCATTGTGCTCTCCGTGCATAGCTTCAAGGTCTCCAACACCACTGAATCTCACTCGCAGCCGCACAACTCCAGGTCTCCTGGATGAAGTGGCTCACTGCTGGTGCTGGTCCCGTTACTTCTTGCCTTTCTTCTTCTGGCTGTGGTTGAGCGCGGCGGCCGCGAGGAACCCGCCCTCTTCCAAGGTCTCGCGCGCCGCCGTGCTGATGTGCTTGAAGCGGTCGGGCCCCAACAGGATGCCGCCGAACCAGCGCGTGACCACGACCGCGACGTTCTCGGCCTTGGTGAGCTCCAGCAGGTGCGAGAGCTTGCTGCCGGCGGCGTCCTCGCCGTCCTCGTCGTTGTCCTTGACGACAAAGCCGCCCACGATCCGGTACGCGAGCATGTTGTGGATCGCGCGCTCGATCTTGCGGTCATCCAGCAGCAGCGCGAGAAACGACCGCACGTCCTCGACGCAGTGCACGGGACACGCGTGGCCCTGGAACGTGCTCTTGCGGTCCGTGAACGGCCGTCCGTGGAAGATCAGTGGGGCGAGTCGGGCCTCGCGCTCCGGGTCGCGCACGGCTTGGGCTATGCGCACGCGCGGCCGCAGCGTTTGTGGGTCCGAGACGAACGAGACTGCTGGCTCTGGCGGGGGTATTGATACTGTCTCTTGTCCGTCTGTGTTTTCTTGTCCATTGACTTGCAGCTGCTGGTTATCGCTGATGGAGAGCGTTGAGAGGTCGACGTCGCTGTTCGCGTACAGCTCGCGCACGCTCTCCACCCATTCGTAGAGACACACTTGGCCGCTCGACCGCTGGAACACTGCGTCCTGCATATGGCAAAGAGCATAAGCATGGGTGCGGTTTAGTCACGTACGTTAGCATAATATACACAGATGACGCCTTACGAGGTCGTGGATGATCTGCGTGCGCTGGGCGTTCGTGAGCCCGAAGGACTCGTACACTTCGGCGAGCGGCGCGTCCGTGGTCGGGTACCCGAGCGGCAGGTGCACCAGCAGCTGGATTGCGTGCGGGCCCGGGATCGCGATCGTGAAGCAGCGCACGCCGCCGTCCGCATCGTCAAAGTTCTCTTTGAACTGGAAGTCGTCTTCGTAGATGGACTGACATTGAGCTCAGTGTTAGGATGCGTTTCAATGGCAGCAAGTAGAGTGTGTGGAAGCGCGTGACGTACCTGCAGCACCTCGAACTCCTCGGCCTGTGCAAACAGATCGGCAGGTAAGCATCAGCGTCTGAGAACCAGCTTAGCGGCTACACAAGTGCCTGCGGTTGTACCTGAAGCTCTGCGTTGAGCTCGCGCGCGTCCGCCATGGCGACGGGTATGCTTGTCTTGTCAAAGAGCTGATGCAAAAATGAGCAGCTCCAAAAGCTAAAGACACCTTTTTAGCCAATCACATCAATACGAGTTACTTGGACAGCTATTTTGACAAATATCCTGGTTGGCGCACGTGGTCGAAATGTGTGTCCAAAGCAATAACATTGTGATCAAAGTCGTTTGTCTGGTCAAGTCGAGCTCAATTGCCAAGTCAAAAATGCAAGCCGACGCGAGCGAGCTGCCGGTGGACGGCGCTAGCAGTGAGAATGAACGCAAGCGTGCGCACCAAACGACCCCTGTCGCTGCGCCGGAGAGCGACGCGTTCTTGCTGAAGAAGCAGCGCAAGAAGGAGAAGCACGCCGCCATGGAGGCCGGCGACTGGGAGCGCTGCATGTTCAAGCTCGTGCGCAAGAACCGCTTCTGCAACATGGAGAGGTACGCTTTGGTGCCGTTAGTGGATGGTTCTATCAGCCTTAATGCTGACTGACCGATTGGCTGTGCATATGCAGGATCAATGGCGCACTCTACTGCGGAAACCATCTGCCTGCAGACGCGAAGGTCGCGAGCAAGAAAGCGCAGAAGTTCGGCGCCGGTTTCCGCAAGCGCCTCCCGTGCCCCATCGACAGGCGCCACACGGTGTACGAGTACGACCTGGAGAAGCACGTGCTCGTGTGCAACAAGGTCAAGGACGCGAACGCGATGAAGTTGCTGCCATACTACATGGAGAACATCAACTCGGGCATGCATTGCGGTATTGATGTGACGCCGACAGCTGCTGCTGTTGTGGAAGGCGAGGATGAGCCCAAGGACACAGCGGCCGAGACGGAAGTCGAAGAGCACACTGGACTGACAGTGAAGGAGGAGCAGGGGCTTATTAACAAGCTGGTGCGTCTTACGCGCAAGTGTCTATTGTACTGATCCGAATCGTCACTGATGGTAGTATTCTGTGGCCGTTGCACTCGCAGCTGGCGATCGACTTTGCGGACCTGGCGCGCCGCATCCACGCGGCGTTCGACAAGTGCGTAGGCGAGATTCCGCTGCAAAAGCTCACGCATCCGTGCTGCGATGCACTGTACGCCGAGAAGAAAGAGGCTGGCGCCGCGAAGAACATCCTGCGCCACATTGAGCAGCAGGCGTCGATCCTCGGCCACATGGAGCGCGTCAAGCTGCTGGACGAGAACTCGACGTTCGTTGAGCTCGGAGCTGGACGGGGCATGCTGTCGTTTGCGCTTGCGCAGTCCTTCAAGGACAGCGTGTACGTGCTCATCGACCGCGCCCACACCCGTGGAAAAGCGGATCGCTTCATCGAGAGTTTGGAGTCTGCTGGCGAGGATTCTGAGAAGGCGAAGAAGCTCGTGATGCGTGCGAAGATCGACATCCGTCACCTAAACTTTGCTGGCATGCAAGAGGTTGTCGAGAAGCCCGTCGTGTGCATGTCCAAGCACCTGTGCGGTGTTGCGACTGACCTGTCGCTGCGTGCGATCACACAGACGCTGCCGAGAACGGACAAGAACAGCGAAACCACCGTTGCATCAGTTAGCCCTTATTTCCAGGGACTCGCCGTCGCGCTCTGCTGTCATCACGTCTGCGCCTGGGAGGACTACGTGGCTCCGGAGTTCTTCGTGCAGCAGGGCTTCCAGGAAAGCGAGTTCCACCTGCTCACGAGCATGACGTCCTGGGCGACATGCGGCATGGGGCTCGAGGGCGATGCGGTCGCGCACATTCTTGGCATCAGGTGCGTGTTGAGAAGCCAATGTGGCTCAGTATGTATGCGTGCTACGCGAAAGTTGACTTGTGTTTGTGTACATGTGTGAGCAGCAAAGCGGACCGTGTGGTGCTCGGGCGCAAGTGCAAGCGCATCTTGGACGCCGGCCGCGCCGCGTACCTTGAGCGCTTCCAGCTCCAGACGCAGCTCGTGCACTACTGCGAGGAGGGTGACAGCATCGAGAACTGCCTGCTGCTCGCGTGGCGCTGAGCGTATCCTCCGGAGCTCATAGAGAAGTTTTCATATCATCAGGATTGCTCATTTGAACCCGTGGCTCTTCATTCCCAAGCCGACCAAAATGGATACATCCTGCAGCTTGATGTGCGTCCCACATGTAGACCCACACTCTGTCCCACACTGCGAATCATTTCTGAGTCTGGGTTTTACCCCAAGCAGAAAAAGACAGAGGTCGAAACCGCTCGCTCATTTCGCAATCTGCTGCCTGCCAGACACGCGCCAGCCCAGACAAGACCCAAGAGCTCCACACGAGAACCCAGCGAATCAAGATGGCCTTCCGTCAAGAGCACGACACCATGGGCGTCGTGAACGTGCCCGTCAACGCGCTCTACACGGCGCAGACGCAGCGCGCCGTCGACAACTTCCCCTTCGGCCACCCGTTCACGCCGCGCCTCATCACGTCCATGGCCAAGGTGAAGAAGGCCTGTGCGACCGCCAACAACGAGCTCGGACTCCTGGACGCGAACATGATGCATGCGATCAACGGCGCCGTGGACGCGATCGTGGGCGACTACGAGAGCTACAAGGACCAGTTCCCCATCTCGATCTTCCAGACCGGCAGCGGCACGAGCACCAACATGAACCTGAACGAAGTGATCGCGACGCTGGCCACGAGGTACGCTTTGTGCTGTATACTGGTAGCAAAAAGGAAGAAGGGCTGTGTAACTAACAGAGATGTGTGCGCTTGCCTCTACAGAAAGCTGGAGAAAAAGGTGCACCCGAACGACCACGTGAATATGTCGCAGTCCTCGAACGACATCATGCCGACGACGATCAGCGTCGCCGCGTACCTGGAGGCGAGCGAGTCACTGCTCCCGGCCATGGAGCACCTTGTGACAGTGATCAACAACAAGGCGAAGACCGTCGAGCGCGTCGTGATCACCGGTCGCACGCACCTCATGGACGCGATGCCCGTGACACTCGCGCAGGAGCTCGGCGGCTGGTCGTCGCAGATCTCCAAGAACATCGCGCGCGTCAAGTCGGCGCTCGAGCGTGTGCGCCTGCTCGCGATCGGTGGCACGGCTGTCGGCACGGGCGTCAACGCCCACCCGCAGTTCGGCCCCAAGGTGTGCGCGATCCTCTCGACGCAGCTGCACGCGCCGTTCGAGCAGAACGACAACCTCTTTGAGGCGCTGAGCGCGCCGGACTCGATCGTCGAGCTCAGCGCGCAGCTCAAGGTGCTCGCCGTGAGCCTCATGAAGATCTCGAACGACCTGCGCTGGATGAACTCGGGTCCGATCGCCGGTCTCGGCGAGATCGTGCTCCCGGCGCTGCAGCCTGGCTCGAGCATCATGCCTGGCAAGATCAACCCTGTGATCCCCGAGTCGGTCGCGATGGTGTGCGCGCAGGTCATGGGCAACGACATCACGGCGACGATCGCGGGTCAGTCGGGCTCGTTCCAGCTCAACGTGATGCTCCCCGTGCTCGCCAACAGTGTGCTGCAGTCGCTCTTTTTGCTGTCGCACGCGTGCCGCCTGCTCGCGGACGAGGCGATCGCGGGCTTTGCCGTGAACGAGGAGCGCATCTCGGAGCTCGTGGGCAAGAACCCGATCCTCGTGACCGCGCTGAACCCGATCGTCGGCTACGAGATGGGCGCCAAGATCGCCAAGACTGCGTACAAGGAGGGCCGGTCCGTGAAGGACGTGGCCATGGAGTTCACGGACCTCTCGGCCACCGAGCTCGACAAGCACTTGGATCCGCTCAAGCTCACGTCGGGCGGCATTGCCGACAAGTAAATGGGACGCGTTTGATACCTACCGATAGTACTCTGTATTCGCTAGCTGCTGGTAGATTGTAGCAATACAACGAACGCGCTCACGAACCAGGAAAACCCGCATGCCGAATGCACTCGATGAACCAGGAAACCCCGCATGGCAATCTCCATTTCCGCTTCCATCATTCTGTTTGGTCAACCAAAAAGAAAACTCAGCTTCAACTTGTGCGCTTCGTACTTTATGGAGCCACAGCAGGAATGTCTCACATTTCGTACTTATTCCCTTCCGTACTTGAACGAGTCACTTCGTCTCGCTTCAGCTCGTTCATCGCGGAAAGCTGACAAGAAGGCGGCGTGAGAATGGGCAAATCGGACGGACTCTCGGGCACGTCGGCGGCGCTCTCCGGCGGCTCGGGCAAGCCCAAGAGCTCTTCGTCCTCGTCTGCGGCTGCGCTCGCAAAGGCGAATGGCTCTGGTGGTCTCTCCAGCAGCAGCTCTTCTGGTGGCCCAGGCGGTCTGAACAGCGCGATGATCGGCAGCGAGGCCGCGCTCAAGCTCAAGAACCTCAAGGGCATCCACGAGGACGACGGCGACAACGACGAGAGCGACGCCGCGGAGCAGCTACCGATGGACGCACAGGTGATAAAGTTCATCCTTGAGTCCATGGGCGCCGAGAAGCACGACCCGCGCGTCGTCAACCAGCTCCAGGAGTTTGTGCACCGTACGTGGTTTGCCTTGATCACTCTTTCATTCTCAAACGGCGTTCGATAGAGGTGTGATGCTCACTCACGCTCACATTGATGTATTGTATACACTCGTGTTCATGTAGGTTACGTGACGGAGATCCTGCTGGACGCACAAGAGTACTCGATGTATGCCGAGAAGCAGGTAGGAGCGTGTGGCGTTTCGATCACTTTGCGATCCATTTGCCTTTCGTTTCATACTGGACGTGTCGCTATGTATGTTGCTAGACCCTCGATGCGGATGACATCCGCCTTGCGATCGCGTCGCGGCTCAACCACCACTACGCGCAGCTACCGTCTCGAGAGGTACGTGTTTAAGATGGCACAGTCCTTTGTGTCTGCTGTGAAGTTCTGACACGCTACACTTATGATTTACTGTTATCAGCTGACGATGGAGCTCGCGGAGAAGCGCAACAGCATCCCGCTTCCGCCCATTTCGAACGAGTACGGCGTGCGTCTCCCACCGCTGCAGTTCCAGCTCGTGACTCAAGAGAGCGACCGCCAGGACCCCGTACGTCGCACCACTATGTGTCACTGCTACCCAAATACCAACGTAATAATGTCCAATGACTTGACTGACAATCGCGTTTATGATTAGAAACTGACGCTGGCGAGTCGAGACGACATCTTCAGCGAAGCGGAGGCCATGCTGGCGATCGATGGGGCCGTGATGTCCCGACCGCCGCTGCACCCGGGCGAGGGCTCTCGGAATAAGCGTGTGGCGCGCCACCAGATCCCCATCAACTTTAGCCAGCGATAGGCAACAAGGAGTCAGGTGGTAAAGCGAGAAGTGGTTAACACAGAGAATCGCTGGTCCTGCCTGTGTTGTATTTCTGGAAGGCGTTGACTTGAGCAGGCGCCCTTGGTCTTTTTCCAGTGTGGCATCGACAGCCAGGACTGGTAACCATCCATCGGCTCGTGCTGGCCTGCAACGAGCAAGATCGCACTCGACACCAAGTGGGTGCCAGCCAAGCAGCCATGTGGGCATTCGAGCCCGTGCGTCCTGTCAAGGTCGGTAGCATTCACCTGCGTGCTCCTTGAGGCTGCTGCTGCCTTGGCGATGACCTTGCCTCGCCACTCACAACATGTTGTACCCGCAGACCTTCCATGCGGATCTGCTGGCGACAGCGTTTAAGCCCAGCGATGCGTTCGTGCACGCTGCGTCGCTCAACCAGATCGAGGTCGTCAAGAAGTGGTGGGACTTTTCTTTACTGAATCGCAAGCTCTTGTACCTCTGAACCGCGCTCATTGATGTCTGTGGGTTTTGTATATTTTAACAGGATCGCACGCAGCCACGATGTGAACGAGCCCGACACAGAGGGAAATCGAGCGCTGTGCGTGGCGGCGCAGAACCAGTGCTTGGAAGTGTTGGAGCTGCTCGTGGCAAATGGTGCTGACGTGAACCTGCGCCAACGAGATGTAGCGAAATGCTGACAAACCTCACCTTGAACCGCCTAGTCTCTACTCAGTCCATTCTAACGTGTTGATATGGCTTGTGTGTGCTTATCAACAGGGAAGGTCGGCGCTGCACGTCGCCTGCACGTGGGGGCGTCAAGAGGCCGCAGAATTCCTACTGGGGCAACACGCGAAGCTTCAGATGCGAGACAACGACGTACGAGCGAGCGAGAAACCCGTTCTTCGTTTGTCGAGTTATCAGTGAGTTGTATCGTCTGTGTGCGTTTTATATATCGCAGGGCCAGGGACCTCTACATGCAGCATGTCGGAACGGCCACGGAGAGATCGTTCGAGCACTCCTGAGCGCTGGTGTCGACCCTTTTCTCGCTGACGAGTACGGCTCGACGCCCTTCGACCTGGCGCGCGACTGGCAGAGGCTCGACATTCAAGAGATGCTGCGAGGTGCGAGCGCGGCAGCTGACGGACAAGCCTCATGGTATTATCGTTCTCTGAAGTCTTGTGTCTTATTTTGTCTACTTTGTTCGAATCCTAGAGTACCAGACGACCGTGTTTCGCGAGGCCGTAGCGGAGAAAGTCGCGCTTCTTGCGAGCTGCGTCGCGAGCCAGATCGAGATCCCAGCGACTGTGTTCGAGGCTGTGCTCGGGTTTCTCTGCTGACACTTTGGACGTGCGGATGGCATCAGCTGAGAGTGACGAGCCCCTCGAGACCAGGCTGACTCGTATCGAAGCTTGCGAGAGTCGTGCCAGCACCTCCAGTCTTAGGGTAATTTCATCCAATCAATAGCAATATTCTTGATTTTAGCCAATCAAGAGACATCAGCTATCCATAATTGCCGCACTACCCACCAATAGTGCAGCGTATTTGAAGACGGCGTCAATTTGTGAAGCTTTTTGCGCATCAAACAAAAAGAGCTTCAAAACGCAACGACGATGCGAGCTTTCACCACCGTGCGCCTCGCGCGACGCACGTTCTCGTCCAGACCCAGCGCACCTAGTGCTCCTCCCATCGAGAGCGGCCTCCCACACATGGTCAGCTCGCTACAGCGCGCGTTCAAGCGCCGTGGCGCGCTCGCTACCTACCGGGAGAAGCAGGTGTTCCCGCCGCTGCCGCTGCGCACGCTGCGCGATCTCCTGGACTTCGTGCAGCTGCAGATGCCGCAGCGAACGGAGATCGACCTGCACGAGTTCCTCGAGGGTGCCGCGTTCGCCGGCAAGACGCAGCTCATGGCCGCCAACTCGCGCGACTTTGCGCTCTTCGCTGGGGCCGCCGCCGATGACGATGACGATGCGGCTGTGACCGAGCCACAGAAGCAAGTGACTTCGGCCTCAGCACCGGTGTCCAAGGCCGCCGAGCAGCTCCAGGCGATGTGCAGTACCCACATGTTCAAGGGCCTCAAGGATGCATCTAAGACCACTCTGCAGGACAAGAACCTGATCATCGAGATCCAGGAGATGACGATCGACAAGATCTTCGTGGCCAGCATCGACTACAGTCAGCTCACGGAGCAGGACTACGCGAAGCTGCTCGATGGCACCAAGCCGCTGACACGCATTCGCTCACCGGACGCCACGATTGAGCACCTGGCCATCGAAGTGAATGCGCAGACGACTGAGGTGCACAAGATGACGCTCGTGGGCGAGGAGGAGGCGCTTGTGGAGCAGCAGAACTTCCGCCGGTGGCTCTTCGAGGCGCGCGTGACGACGCCCGAGCAGCTCGAGTGGCGCATCCTCGCGGCCCATGGTATCAACAACAGCGCGCGAGAGATCGCGCCGCGTGTGTATCTTGATAAGAAGGAGACGAAAGAGGATGAAGCTGCTGGGCCAGCACCGAGTGAAGAATCGAAGGAATGAAAGAGACACACTACGAGGAAACCATGATAATGGGGAAATGGTCACAGACATATGGAAAGCGTCCATTTGCAGCGGACACTGCACTCGCGAGGTCCTCGCTTCAAAATAGAACTCGTGGACTGCCTGCCGCTTCCTCGTTAATCGCGCTCGACTCCTCTCTATTCTTAGCGCGGCGTGCTTGCTGCACTTTGTGAGTTGCAAGTGACTCGTGAACTGTGAACTGCCTGCATCTCTGAGCTGCTGAGTCAAAGAGGAAGAAGAGAAGATGCCGCTGTCGTCGTCGTCGTCCATGGCGTCGCTGCTCCAGGTCGACCTTGCGTCGCTCAGCCCCGACGTCGTCGTGGTACGTTCTGCATAGTGGTTAACCGCCCACTTGTACCTGCTTCGCATTGCAACTCGGGTTCTAATGACGATGTCACCACCAACAGCAATACTCGAGCAAAGTGGTGCACCTGCAGCTGCCGCGTGCCATCTCCCAGGTAGGTACAAAACCCACCTTCTGCCGCCTCCATGACCAAGCTGTCCTGAGAACATCTCATGTGCTGATGGTCTCCCTTGGAAACTCAGGAGAAGCTCCAGATGCTCTTCATCCTCTCGCAGAAGCTGCTCAGGTATTGTAGATTCATGCTGAGAGATAGAGGGAGGGAGGTGTCGATGACTAGGCTTCGTAATGTTTCTCACCCCACTGTTCTTGATGTGACTGACTTGTGGTTTGAAGGTGGTACTTGGAAGAGCGGAGCGAGATGGAGCGCGTCAACCAGAGTACGTAGCGGTAGCTTCCTTCTGTGAGCCATGCTTCATTTGCTGATAATGATGATAACTGAGTGTCTTCAGAGCTAGAACAGGAGCTCCTGGATGTACTGGAGAGCACCAGTGTCGACACGAAGCTGCGGATGCAAGCGAGTCAAGAGTATGTGAGAGCGGTGCGGATAAATGGTCCGAGGTTCTTGGCGACTGGCGACTAACCTTCGGTTTTTGCTGCTGCTCCCTAAAGAAGACAACGTCAGCACAACACGCAAGTTGTGGTTGATACCGCAGTGCTCCAAGGTGATTCAGTCGTGCCAGCTGAGGCTTTGCAGACAAAGCACGCAGAGATTTCCAGGTCAGGTGATACAGAGGCTTCAAGGCCAGCCGAAGCAGCCATGAGTCGAAGGGAAGCCTCTGCTTCGCTTGATGAGTCCGGCGAAGACGAGACCACTGAGCCCTTGGTTTCTGCAGAAGCGGAGGAGGAGGACTCCTCACTGTTACAGGAACCAGAATCTCCACACTGCGATGGTGAGGACGAGCCAACCGTCGACGACGAGGAAGCTGTGCCAGCGTGGCAGATCTTTCCCGAAGACCGGAATCTCCTGTACATCGCGACGAATGACCACGACGAACCAAAGAAGAGCAGACACGACAACGCCACCAAGCCACACATTGAGATGACCCTGTACATCTCTCCTGTCCACGTACCTTCCTCTCAAACTGCTTCAGTTGCTGTTGAGCAGCCCAAGCTCTCACCACTAGAAGTGTACCAGCAGGTGCATGGCTCGGTCGTGCGGCTGCAGAAGTTCACACGAGGCTACTTGGTATGTCTTGATGCCGTGTTGTCTGCCTTGCTCATGCGCTTGTGGCGAGTCTGACGATCTTGAGCTTACTTTGTGCCACTGAGCAGGCCCGACGACGATTCTTCCGCATGCTGGAAGAGCTCGTGATGAAGAGCTGAACCAGCTAGCTTTGCTTTTGCGTCAGAGCTCAATCACCTTGGTAACCGAAAAGTTCTTTTGATTTCCCACCACCGCTTCATACAAATCTCGAGTAGCGCTATGACCAATTAGGTACAAAATCCACCTGGCCGCACAGAGTCCACAATGCCTCCTGCCGTGCGTGCGGCCTTCAGTCCATCCCATCCATCCGTTCTTCTACCCACTCACCTTATTCACACTCAGGAAGATCCTCCTTGGTTCGCGTTTCCCCACTTCTTTCGTGGTTCTTGCTCGCACCAGGTACCATTCTGCAAGGCGCTCTGCTTGTTTTACTGTCCACGCTGGTCCATGCGCACCTCAATCACGCGACCATTTACCTCCGCTTGGTCATAGCGCACTGCATATTCACAAGACAACACACCATTAGTACCACGCTATTGTAAAAGACGCAAGTAAGAAGCCACTGAGATGTAAAGTACAAGCAGGACGTCGTACTTATTGCCTGCCACGCGCTCTCGGCGTTGAAGAAGCGCACGATGCCGAAGCCGCGCGACCGGCCGTCCGGGTACTGTGGGATCTCGGCGCGCTCAACCTCGCCGACCGTGCGAAATAGGTCGCGCAGGCTCTCCCAGTGCGTGTCCCAAGGCAGCTACGTGCATCACAAGAAGAACAACAGCGAATGGCTCAGCACAAGGACATCTGCTTCAAACACACAACGCTAAACTCACATTGCCAACGTAGATCTGTCGGCCTTCGTTCCCGCCCACTGCATGGTGGTACTGTGGAACCATCGGGCGCTGGAACTGGTGATGCTGTTGCTGCATGTGTATCGGTGGGTACGGCTGCTGGTATTGGTGGTTGTGTTGCATTGGTGCCGGCGGGTAGTACGGCATGTTGTTGCTGTGCTGAGGGACCATCATGTCCCCGTTACCGCCGCCGCGACCCAGCACGCGATTCTTGATCATTGAGATGCTGCCACCTTCCGGCTCGCGGTCTTCTCGCACGAAGATCAGTCGCCCCTCGAGCTCCGAGTTGGTCAGCTCGTGAATCGCATTGCGCGCTTCCCTTGGAGTGCTGTACTCCACCAGTCCGCAGCCTTTCGAGCGTCCATTCGGTTCTTCCAGCACTGTATGGGTGCAACAAAGGCAGATCAGGAGGTCAGTTCCTAGCGAAGAGCTACACTCAACAACAAGCAATGGCATCCTTCTATCACGGTACCGTCGGCGTGCACGACCATGCCAGCTTTCTTCATGTGGTCCTTCAGGTCCTGCCACTTGACGTTCCACGATAGGTTGCCCACGTACACGCGGCAGCCGGATCCCGGTCGTGGCGGCGGTTGGTGGCGCTGCTCGCGGTCTTTCCGGACGAACACTTTGCGTCCGTCGAGCTCCGAGTCGTTGAGCGTCTCGATGGCCTTCGAGGCGCCGTACGAGCTCTTGAACGTGACGATCGCGCAGCCCTTGGGACGCCCGCGGGTCTCAAACATGTCCACCTCCGCGACATCGTGGGCCTGCTCCATGAAGTCGCGCAGCATGTCCGACGTCACATTCCACGACAGGTTGCCCACGTACACGCGCCGATCCACGCCCCCGTTGTCGAGCGCATCCGAGTCGTCGTCGTGTCTTCGGTTGCCTACTAGTCACATGATACATACGCACGCCACGTAATCGATTAGATGGCACTCTATCAGTGCTCTAGCTCGTCACAATGCTCCATTCACCTTGGTGATTGCTGAAGCGCGGCGGGCGCGACTGGTACGGCGCCGAGCGGTCCGAGCGTCTCCTGCCACGCACACAACACCGCCATCCATGTTTCAGTCAGCAGTCGTTCATATAAGACGACAGCAACTAGCTTATGCGCACACTCACGAGGTCCTGGCCTTGCCGCCAAAGTGGTCGCCATTGCGGGGGCTGGCGCTGGCGTCGCGCGGGCGGAAGCCGCCGTCGCTGCTGTTGCCCACAGCGCTGCTGCTGCTCTGGTGGTTCTGGCTCTGGTTGCGCAGCTCCTGCTTGCGCTCGTCCGCGATCTGGTCGAGGCTCATGTCGAGCTTCTTCTCGACCACGTCCGCCATCGGCCCCCCTCTCTTTCCCTCGCGCTTGCTGCTTTGCTTGATGCTTCTGGTTGCAGTCAAAGTGGGAATGCATATATCGAAGCTGGCTGTTGCGACCTCCTTCAAAATGCTTTCCAGTGGGTGTTTTACCTGAGACGAAGAGGCATCATCTGAGAAGCGCGAGATATTCACCTTTTCGTTTTAGCGAAATCCTCTAGAACCAGATGATACGATCTGAGACTCACATGTTGAATGCCCGGAGCAACTATGTACGCGACGAGGGAGGGGATGGGGGATTGAAGAGGTCGGAGTCCGAGCCTTTCCCAACCTGGGCTCAGATCTTTACCCGTCACGCGACTGTTCCTACAGCAAGGGACTGCTGCTTTTCCCCCTCGCTTTTGAAACACATATGCTCAAAACGGCGAACCGGTTTAGAGAAGTAGCCGGATATCGCAGTCAATCATACAAAAAAACACATCCTGCTTTGTATGATTTATATCGAACAAAAAAAGAACACTTATAGTCCACCCGACTAAGTACGAGGTCGTGCCTCCAGGAATGCAAAAAGGAATTTCGACGATGCGAAATCGTTGGGAGTTTGTGAGCATTTACTTCGGATGGCCATCACGGCAGGGGGCGTCCGAGCTCTCCTTCTTGCACCGTTAACTGTCTGCACGCGAGAACTTCCCGATCGCGACCCGCAGCTGCGTCACCAGTTGCTGGATCTCCTCTACTTCGGGGGCTGCAGTTGACATTGTTGATTCCCAAGCGCAGGTGAGCAAACGACTCACAAACCAAACTCAGCAGAAGAAGCATTTGCAAACACAAAGAGAAGCAGACTCACCTGCTGCCTTCTCGGTCGGCAAGAGCTCGCCAAAGGTCTTCGAGACGGTCACGAGCTGCTGTTCCAAGTCGCTGTGTGCAAGTGTTTTCAGAATAACTCGCAAAGTTAGACTTCGCTGCAGGTGGGTGCATTGAAGGCATGGCCAGCTAGCAGCGTACCTGATCGTAGACTGCACAGTGGCTTCAGGTGAGCCTGCTTGAAAGAAACGCGAGGCATGAGTCTTCTATCCAGCAGGCTCTTCGGCAAAGACTCAACTCATGTTCGAGCAAAATCTGTACCTGATTCGGATACCGATAGCTGGGGCTCTGCGCTGCCTGTCGTTGCATCCCGCGCTGAAGAAGACGCAGCTGGTGCCTTCGCTCCGACTTCGTAGCCTGCAGTAAAGCAGCTCAGAGACTGATCCACCTTTGCCGCGTCAAATACTTGAGAGCTGTTGTTGTTCGTGTCTGGTTTAGTTTCCACCGGACTCACTGCAGACACTTTCTGGGACGACTCGCTTTCGTTTACTGCCTCGTAGCCAGCGGTGAAGACGCTCAAGGACTCCATCACGACTCCACGCTGAAGGACGCCATCGCTGATGTTCTCTGTGACTGGTGATGCAATCTGCTCCATCGCTGGAGTACGTCCATATCCGCACGTGAAGGTGCTGAGTGACGCCGCAACGTTGTCCCCCTGAACGCTCGGTCTCTCGATACTGTCTTTATTTGACGACGAGACAGGAGCTGATCTTGCGGAGGAAGCGTCGTCAGTGTTGTAGCCTGATGTGAAGTTGCTGAGCGAGGCAGAAACAGACGCCAGGGAGATGCTCTGATTCACACCGACGCCTTTCAAATTGTCCGCATTCGCGTAGCCTGACGTAAACGAGCTCATTGAGACACCGACGCCGGTCGCGAAATCAACACTCTGTCTGGGATTGCTGCTGCCCGGATTGTCCGCGTTCTCGACTCGAAACCCTGATGTGCATGCACTCAGCGACTCGTCGACTCGAGGGTGGTTCGACTCGACGTACCCAGTAGTAAAGGCACTGAGCGACGTCGTGGTCGGATTGATCGATCTCGACGCTTCAGGCTTTCTGGAATCCGCCACGCTTTCAGCATAGCCACTGCTGAACGCGCTCAGCGATTGATCAACTTGTCCCAGGACCTTGAGCGTTGCAGTTGATTCAGACACACCACGTTGCTCCACGTTCTTCACCGCGAATCCCTGCGTGAACGCGCTCATTGACTGGTTGACCGCCTGGAAGTTTGGGATGCTGTCTGTGACGGTCGGAGCTCGGATCACGAGCTTAGGCTCAATCTCTTCTTCAGCCACGTCATGCTCACCCTTCCCGAAGCGATCGCTGTGCTGCTCATCACAGCTGGTATCCGCTGATCTGGTTAACGGCACGTTAATCGACTGAAGCATCTCTTCTGGGATACCAGCGCGACTGATCGGCGTCAAAGTCGTCGCCTCAAGCTCAGCACTGTCTTCATCGCTGATTTCAGAGTCTGAGTGCATGGCACTTGTCACGGGCTGCGAGATCTCTGCTGATGCTGCAACTTCACGTTGTACACAGGCAGCACCGGTGTTTACTGCACCAGCGTCAGTTTGATCACCTTGCTCTTGCTCACCAGTGTCCTCACCACCACTCTTACTCGCATCATCTGGCTGTGACTTCTGTAGCTTGAGCAGGCCCAGTTGAAGGAGTCTGCTGTTCATGGTGGCAACCGCATTTGCAGTCTCGATCTGCTTCTTCCGCTTCTCAAGCTGTTCACGCTCGAGCGCAAGTGAGCTCGATGTCAGGTTAGTACCGTGTGCGTTGATGTCGAGGTTGCCCACTGACAGATTCATCACGTTTTCCACACCAGAATCGGAGGCTCTGCCCGCAAGATTACTCGGTGGTGTGCCTTCTTTGCTCCTTGGAGTGTCCACTTGGTACACTTCGCCACCCTGCTGCCTGATATAGAGCGGAGCGGCTGCTTCGTCTTCATCGTCGTCATCGTCATCCATGTCTCGCCCGTCGCTGGAAACATCATCAAGGGACTCCCGTTGGAATGGCACTGGAGCTGCCCGCTTTCCCCACTTGTCGCCTGCTTTTTGTCGGTGGTTGTCGATGTTCGATGGACTCTTCCTCGCAGCTTTCGTTGCCTCATTCGGCTTGACTGTTTTCGCCCAGTCGGGAGTTTGCGACCGATCGATCGACAACTGGACCGTTGCTTCCTCAGCCACTGTGTGCGCTCCAAGTTCGCCATCGCCACCATCCACGTGGACAGTCTTCTTCGCGCTCTCCCTCGTTCTCATCCAGTTTTCCATCGGGATCTTGGTCATTGGACCAGGTACTGCTGCTGCTGCTTTGCTCTTCCACCCCTTTGATTCTTTCGCGTCGCTCTTTTTGCCATGCGCTTGTGCGGGTAGAGCTGCAGCTGCGCCTTCCATGTGATTGTCAGACAGTTTCTTTGAAGTAAGTACAGCTTTGAACACCTGCGGCTTCACGGGATTTGGTTGCTGCTGAGGCGTGCGAAGTTGCTTCGGAGCTGGAATCGGTGGTGCTGGTGGTGGTAGCAGCGTTTCTTGGTGCACTGGCTCCGCTTTCGCTGGCGGAGGAACCGGATTCGGTGCTTGGAACTCAGTCACTCGAGGCAGTCGTGATTTGATCGCATTCTGAATCTCCTCCGAGAGTCGCCAGACGAAAATGCACCCGTCGCTGCTTGTAGACACGAGTCTTCGGCAATCTGGCGTGAACTTGACCGCAGTGATGGCTTCTCCATGGCCCGTGGCGTCAGCGAGCGTCTCCCCAGTAGCGAGGTCGACAATGTGGATGGTCTTGTCAGATAGAGATCCACTCATCGCAATGCAGAAGTTCGCGGGACAGACGTCGATGCGGTGCTGCTCACCAACGTGGTGCGACTTGACTTGCTTGCACGAACTGATACTGTGAATGTCGAGTCGGTTGTTGCACGACGTGACCAGAAACTCGCTGTCGGAAGTCACCGTCATGTCAAAGATCTTGCCGCCGGCGAACGGCACCGAGTTGTAGCGAGAGACTTTCCCGTCCGAGCGCACTTCAGAGAACACGATGTTCTTGTCTGCACCACAGCTGAGCAGCTTCTTGCCGTCACGTGTGAATTGCAGCGACGTCACCGCGCCAGAGTGGTTATCCAGCGTGCTAAGAATGCTGTGGTCTTTGCTGCAGTCGTACACATGGACGAGTCGATCTCGCCCTCCAGACGCCATCAAGCAGCTCTTGCTGCCAACAGCGCCAGACTGGTTACTGTCTGCTTCGACCCCGCTGAACGCGATACAGTGCACCTCCGTGTTGTGAGCACCAATATCCCTCACTTCGCTGAGCTTCGGCAACTGGAGAATCGTGATGTTTCCCTCCTTGTCACCAGCGGCGATTTGGGTCTGATCGGGATGAACCGCGACAGCTCGAAGTCCGTTCACAGGTCCGTGATCTTTCAGAGGCGAGTGGATGTCAGCGACCTCGTTGCATGAGCACGTGCCACCAAGCACAACGCTTTCTTCGTCAGTGAAGTCTCTCTCGTGATCGTGATACACCACTCGCAGCATCTCCTGAGAGAACGGGTTCTTCCACGCGGGGAAATCGGTCGCCTCCGAGCCGTCGCTGCTGCTAAATCGGCTGCTGCTCTTTGCTTGCTTGTGGAGCTCGAGGTGCCACAATCGCATTGTGTTGTCATCGGAGCACGTCACAAAGGTCCCGTTTGGCACGACATCCGACTTTGCGCTCGGTCGCCGACCTTCGTCCGCAAAGTAGACCAGTTTCCCTTTCGCACTCAGCCCTCGCACTCGTCCCGCGATCTTCAGGTCTCGGATGCACCCGCTGTGGTACATGAACGATCGCTCAACTTGAACGTTTTGCGTGTCGGACACGTCGTAGATGAACAAACCGCGATCGCTGTACAGCACAATTACATGCGAGCCCGTGACGCGAACAGCAATCACAGCCGGGTATCGGTGCGGCTCGTCGGGGTGCAGTATGTTGGAACACACCTCGTTGGGTTCGTTTGCACTCCCAAATGGAGGCGGGAACGGCATCGTCGAGCGATATTCCAGTGTCGACGGGTCAAAGAGTCGGACGATCGAGCTCGACCCAGCGACCGCAACGTACGCTTCGGTTACTGAAATTGCGTTCCCATGCGTGGCCTCGAGGGAGACGAGGCGCTCCATGATACATGATGCGCCGAAACAGCAGAGCGTCCCGTCAGACGTCACGGCAAATGTCTTGAGTCTGCATGCTCCGTAGCCACAGGCGACGCTCGTGAACGTGGCCTCCGACTTGGTTGACATGACAGCGTCTCTGTGCTGGATCTCCAGGATGTCGTTGATCTGGTACCCTGTCGTCAGGAACTCGTCTTGGTCGTCCAAGAACCAGAACTGCAGTCAAAAGTTCGCAATAGCGAGCACACACATGAGTACGACATGGCTCCACATGAATAACAAGCTGGGCAGCCGAGCGATAGATATGACACGTACCTTGAAGTGCTTCTCGCCTACAGTCACGAAGAAGTTGCCCTCTTGACAGTAGTCAATCGCCAGCACCTTCTCCTGGATCTGTGCAGCGCCGATCGCTTTGCCCTTCATCGCGTCCGGATTTCTCGGGTCTTTACGCAAATCCCACGCGTACATGTGCTGGTCGTGCACGAGCCCGGCGGAGAGCAGGTACCTGCCGTCGCGGCTGAACGCCATGCACGCGATGCCGAACTTGTGCAGCTGCAGCTCGGCACACAGCGTGCCGTCCGTGCCGTCCCAGATCGTGATCGCAGGCAGGTACCCTTTCTCGCCGATCGCGAGGTACTGTCCGCTGGGCGAGAAGCAGAGACAGGAGACGCTCTTCTCGACACGGTAGTAGCGCACTTGCTTGTTCCTGCGCAGGTTGTAGATCACGACGATGCATCCGGCCGAGTACGCGATCTCGCCCGTCACGGGGTTCACAGCCATCATCGCGTTGCTGAGCGACGTGATACCGATCACGCGCTCGAGCGTCAAGCGGGACTTTGCCATGGGCGTGTCCGTCATCACGGCAGGTGCAACGCTCGATGCAGATGCTGTGGGCATTGATGGCGCAGCACTGGTAGCGGCGGTGCGCGTGGCTCTGTGTGCAGCATGAGCAGTG
>JAASFQ010000141.1:0-41470 GCA_023333845.1 Globisporangium polare | reverse complement strand
GTTGCAGTTGCGATGGTGGTTCTGCTTCCGCTTGTGACCCTCCTCCTTCTTCTGCTCCTCGTCGTCAGACGAGTCCTCTCCGCTCTCGCTCGAGCTCTCGCCAAACTCGCGCTTCTTGTGGAAAATGCAGCACTCTATCGACACAGCAATCGTCAAAGTTAGTGCTCCAACAAACGCTGTCACTCATGCATGCGTGTTCCTCACTGTTGGACTTCTTGCGACCCATGTGCTCGTTGTCGACCGCGCTCTCGTCGAACGTGACGCGCACACGAGGCTGCAGCTGCACGCGGTACACTGGCGCCTCTCCTGCTTCTGCGGCCGGAGTCGCCACGACGGTCGTGGAGCCCACTGCTGCCTGCGGTTGCTGCGTGCGCTCGCTCATGTTTCTTTTCTTGTGCGTGAGTGAGATGCAGTGAGAAAGAGAGAGAGACATCAGCAAAGTCGCAAACGAAGTATTTTTTGCTTTGTGCAAGAACGGTACTGTGATCATACCGGTACAGAAATCCCGATCATCTACCGGTAGGAATTGAGTCGCAAGGTGCGTAAAGTACTTTTTGCAAAGCTCACAATTTGTGTCATACAACTTTGTAGCAAATTGGGGGACGGTACGTGCTGGGCTTCTGCACGCGCTCCAGATCACATTCTTGTTCTTGGTGCGCTACATCAGAGCCACTCAGCAAGCCCTCTGTCGCCGCCAAGAGAGGAGTCGGCTCTGGATTGGTAGCGCTGTCGGTGTCGTCACAGTGGAGCTGGGTCGCCTTCTGAGCTTGAACGGGAAGGAGCTTGAGTGAAGCCAATCCATTTGCGATGGCTACGTTCCCAGCAAGTGGGTTCAACAGTCAGTCGGTAGGATAACCATGAAAAGTGCACGATTGGAACGCACCCGCAAGTCCAACGCATAGCCGCAGCAGCTGGACTGGAGACATTGATCGGAACTCTTGGAAGAAAATCACGCCTTGCAGGACGCCGAACTCCATGCGCATAAATGAAATGCGTCAAGATCAGTCCATGCAGGCAACAGTTCTTCGTGGAAACAGCGATATCTCCTTACCGTCACCCACGAGACGAAGTACGTGTTGAGCACGAGAGAGCTGCTGCTGCGCGTTGGGGGGTGTAGTGTGTGGACGTCTTGGAAAGCGCTTCGGCGCCACCAGGTCTGGAAAGTGAACATCACCCCCCACGCGACGAGCAGCAAACCAATCCAGGACAGCGTGCGGATGGGAGTGCCGTCTTCACCATTGGCGCCACACACGACCTCTGCGGCACACTAGTGATTCATACGACGGCAATTAGCTGGCAGATCACAATCAAATTGAACCCGAGCAGCACATCTCGCACCTTCTCAAAGACGAGCCCGATCGATCCTGCAAGACCTGCGATAGAAGCAAACGCGTGGTGGGGAGATCCTACCGGCGTATCGAAGCGATTGTGGCTCTTGGTGTCGGCGATCCACGAGAGAACGCCAAGCATGACCAGCAGCGATAGAAGCAGAGAGCTGAGCACGGCGGGGCTACTGAAGCGGTAGTGAGGGGTTGCTGCACTCGGGTGAGCTTCTGGCTTGGCGCACAGCGCCAGCAAAATGAATCCGAGCACAAGGCTGGCAGCGGACCCGGCATTTCTTGCCAGGCGCTTGTTGCTCCTGCAGCACTGACAAAGAAGCACGCATGAGTGAAGGACAGATTGATACTCTGATGCTCTGACAAGCACCTTGATGTCCAGCGCTCGGAGTATTGCCCTTGTACTGCCACTTGCAGCCACTCCGAGGGACAGCGGCACGGAACTGATACAGCCATGCACATCAGTTTGTTGTCAGTCAGATACCATTGACCACGTGACCAATATGAAGTCAGAATGAGAGCTTGAACCTCAGCGCAACAAAGTCTCCGATACACGCCGCAGCAGCAAGTGCGGTCGCCAGCGCAGCATAGCTTTTCGATCCGTCGGCGTCGCGCGCGTGCTTGAGGCTGCTGGCGGAATGCGCCAGCGCAGCTGTGAGCACCTGAGTCATTAGAACACGACACACAAAGACATCAGATACGACGTCACGCAGAGCCACACACAGAATTCAAACAAAAGAGCTCCTCGTGTGTATTCACAATCCCAGCTACCACCCGCATGCACAATACTCTCTCTTTCTTCCTACCATAAGCAGCAGCCCCTGGGCTTCCGACAGCGACCACAGTGCAGCCGCCATGCTCTCCTCCGCCAAGACGCGCGGCTTTAGATTACTCAACCTCAAATTGGCAATCGAATCGCGGCGATCTGACTGAAAGGTCGCGCGTTAAGTTCGAACTTGGCGCGCGAACTTTGGACTCAGATGCCTGACGACGAAACCACACGCTCGCTCACTTCTCCATGTACGTCGTGCACTGCGTGGCGGACGACCAGTCGCGGTTGCGGCGGTCGCCACACGACGCGTAGAGCTCGCAAAGGTGCGTGGACGTGCTGTGGCACGCGAGTGGGTTCGTGCGGCGGCACTCGATCTCCTGCACCATGCCGCCCAGCTCGTCGATCTGTGGTACGACGTCGCCGCGCGGCTTGATCGTGAGCACGTAGTCACGGATGTCCTGGTCGTTGATGCCGAAGCGACCGCGCGTGTAGAGCAGACCGGGACCAGAGAACGACACGGCAGGCGTCTTTGTCTGGGCGCCGACCATGCCGGCCATCGCACCGCCCAGAGAGTGGCCCGTGATCACCAGGCGGTCGCCCACACGCTCCTTCACCGAGACCACGTGCTCCAGGAGCTCCGTGTACACTGGCGGCGGCATCACGTTCGAGAAGAAGTTGAGCGAGAGCATCTCGACCACGAACGTCGTCGGCAGCTGCTTCAGGAACGGGATGAACACGTTCGCGGCCTGCATGATGCTCACGCCGAACCAGAAGTGCAGGTCCTCGAGTGCGTCTGTGGCGGTCGCCGTGCCGCGCACAGCCACGACCGTCATGTTGATCTTGGGGAAGAAGAGCTCAACCCAGACCTGGTGGTCCACGAGCTCGTCGTTGCGCTTGACGTACTGCCAGTCGCTGAGCTCCGTGCCTTCGAAGCGCTCCTTGAATGACTGGAACTGCACCGACGTGTTGTAGCCGTAGACCGAGTCCGCGATGAGCGCAAAGTCCACGATGTCGAGACCGGACATGTCGAGCGAGCACACCGGGTACTGCGCGACTTTACCCCAGACCTGCGAGACGTTGCCGAGCACGCTGGGCTGGGCCAGGATCGTGGTGTTGGTCGTCGGCGGATACACCTTAAAGTCGCCGCCGTACACGAACGTGCCGACCGCCCACGTGGACGAGAAGAAGACGAATGAGAGGATGACGAAGCACGTGATGAACGAGCGGAAGGCCGAGCCGAAGACCTGTGGGAAGCGGCCCTGGATCGTGTACCCGAGCATGATGAGCGAGAAGCCCATGATGATCCAGCCCAAGTAGAACGCCGAGAACGAGATGATCGCGCTGAAGAACACGAGCGGACAGAGGATCCAGAGGCGGCGGTTGTACGAAAACTTGTTCCACGGGTTCCAGTCCTTCACCTCTTCGGCCACGGCCTCGACCTTCTTCTTGCCTTCAATGGCCTCCTGGGTCTCGTCCGCGTCCGCACGGGCCTCAACCGTGGCCTCCGCGTACGAGGCGGCACTCATCGGACGCAGCGGCTGGTGCTCCTCGTCGTTCTTCTTGGCCGAGCTGCAGCTGTTGTAGATGTAGCTGAAAAGCGTGAAGAAGAGCGAGCGGAAGTACTCGTAGCCGCGGTAGCCGATGTCTACGAGCCAGAGGTTCTCCGCCTTCTTCTCGCTCTCCATCTCCATGAGCGCGCGCTTCATCTCGCGGTGCTGACGGCGGTAGTTGCTCACGAACTCACGCATCTTCTGGTTGCGCGAGCTCCAGAAGTGGCAGATCATCCAGAGCGCGAGGTACCCAGCGAGCGAGTAGAAGCCCGCCTGGATGTAGTCCAGGAACGCCGCGACGGGCGAGAGCGACGACAGCAGAGACGTGATGAAGGTCCAGAAGGTCACGATCTCGAAGAGGAGCGGGCAGATGATGTCGACGATCACGAGCGTGGAGAAGTCGAGCGGCGGGCCGTCAAAGCGCGTCTTGTTGAAGATCACGGTCGTGTTGGCAGCCGCCATGGCCTTCTTCCAGCGGTGCGCGGCGGTGCCGTGCGGGTCAACCGCTGGGTCCTGCGCGGCCGCGAGCGCCTGGCTCTGCTGGAACTCGAGTTCGAGCTCCTCGCGCTTCTTGTCCTCAGCCTCCTTGTCCTTGTCGTCGAACGGGTCGCTGCTGGAGAAGAGCCCGAAGAAGCGGCGTGGGAGGCTCGCGGTCGTGGACACCACCTGCTGCCACGCAGCGTCATCTTCGTCGTCGCCGCGGTACTGGCTTGAGAGCTCCAAGTGCAGGCGGTCGTCCGGCATCTCGTCGCGGTGGCGCAGGTAGTGGATGACGACCGAGAGCGAGAGGCGGAATTTGCTCAAGCTGCCCTCGCTCTTGTCGATCGCGTCCAGGAAGAGACGACTCGACTCTTCAAAGAGATACGAGAGCAAAATGAGCGCGAACGGCAGCAGACCGAGCAGGAAGATGGCGCGGATCGTGAAGTGCGGGTCCATGCGCGCGCTCGGGAGGAAGATGGCGAAGAAGATCTCCATGAGGAACGTGAAGGAGAACATGAGGATCACCATGAGCACGAGGAAGGAGAAGTAGCCAAGGCGGAACTGGCAAAGCGTGCGGTAGAACGCCCACTTGCCCTCGACCTTGGCGAGCTTCTTGAGCTCGGCGCGGCGGCCGACCATCGTCGACATCTTCTCATCGCGCTCGCTGCTCTGGTTGTGCAGCGCCGAGAGCAGCTCGGCGGGCGACTCGTCGCGCTTGGGCGATGCGGACGGACGCAACATGCTGGTGCGGGCGCTTGTCGAGCTTCGCTCGTCGTCGTCGTCGTCGTCGTGTGTGGGGCGCACCGCGAAGTCTCGAATGCGGCCAAATGGATGGCTTGTCACTTGACAAGCGTGACTGCGACTTATGGCAGCTGCGCCTGTTCCCTTCGAAGCCCTGATTTACAAAGGAGGCAATTCGATTGGCTAAAACGAAACGCCGGGGCCATTTTGCATTCAACCGCTTGGGCCACAGACCAAGCCGCTCGTTGTCCAGGTGAAAAGGCCGAGATGCTGGCAAGGCTCCATTTCTGTGAGAAGCTCCGTCCGTGCCTCAAGCCATTTATGAATCACTGCTGAACCCATCTCTCTCTACCTTTCGAAAAAAAGGAGCAGCCAGAACCGGTCCGAAAAGACAAACCGGTACCTGAAACGGCTGCATTTGAGTGGCTCGAGTACCGATACTCGTACCGCTTGTTTTCGGTGCCGACCGAACGATGGCGCGATCATATTCGAAGATGCTGCGTCTCATGGTGACCCGCTCGGCGCGCTCCGCCGCCGCCCCGACCTTCTCGCGCGCGCTCGCCACCTCCGCCAGCAGCCGCGTCAAGATCCTCGGCTCCGACGCCGCGTACACGCAGATCGCGACGGTGCGCTCCGCGAATCTTTCTCTGGTGCAGCTGCTCCGAGTCCATGCGAAGATTCGTTCGCCAAGACTAAAGAACGCCTTTGTTGTCTGTGCGTGTGCGATGGGCCGTTGTCTGCTTACTTTTACAGGAAGGAAGCGGCCGCAAGTCCATCGTGTACTTCACCGCCAAGTGGTGCCCGCCATGCAAGATGATCTCGCCGATCTACGATGAGCTCAGGTAATGAGCAAAAGCTCTTGTTTACTGTGCGAGGCTGCGGTGCTGACGCTCCAAACAAACGTATTAGCGCCAAGTACCCGGAGATCGAGTTCGCCAAGGTGGACGTCGACGAACTGAACGACACGACGTCGAAGGCCGGCGTCCGTGTAAGTGTATTGCGTCTGATTTACAGCAGTCTCTCGTCACCAATGGTCTAATGAGGCGGTTTGTGCAAACACAGTCGATGCCAACTTTCTTCGCGTTCAACGACGGCAAGCTGCAGCGAGAGCTCTCGGTAAGGACGGTTAGTGTCGTACAAGCAGCCTGCGCATGTGTGCCTAACTACTGTTGCCTGTATGACGCATGCAGTTCTCTGGCGCCGACGAGGTCCTGCTGCGCGACAACATCAACCAACTGAACGAACTGTAGATGGCGCTCAACACGATCGCTCGTAGCTTAGCTATCAACAACAAACACGCTACAGCGCAATGAGAAGTCCATTTGATCACATTCATAATTCGACTGGCATTAGTACTTCTGCAAGGACTGCGCTGTCTTCACCAGCTCCGAGTTGATAGCTGCCGCAGCGGATTTGACATCGGCAGCGCCGCCGATCGCAGCGATCACAGACACTCCCGCGGCGTTTCCCTCTTCGATGCAGCGCTGGATGCTTCGATCTTTGAGCGAAAGGCCTCCGATCGCGTACACGGGTACGTTGAACAGCTGCGCCACTTGCGAGCACGCGCGCAGTCCGTCGATCCCGATGGTGTTGCCATCGTTCGCGAGCGGCTTGCTGCTCGAAGTGAACACCGGGCCTGCACCAAGGTACGTCGCTCCGCCTTCGCATGCAGCCTTCGCTTGAATGCCGTCGCGCACGGTCACGCCGATGATCAGGTCCTTGCCTTTCGCTCGGAGCTTCTGCTGCAGTTGTGTGAGTGTGGCATCGGCCTGACCGACGTGCACGCCATCGGCGTCGACCTCAAGCGCGAGCTCGAGCGAGTCGTTCACAATGAACGGCACGCCGTACTTTTTGGTGATGTGGCGGATCTCCTTGGCGATCTCCAGCAGGAACGGCTTGACGCCCTTGCTGCTCTCCCACTCGCGCGAGAGCTGCGCGTCGGCGAGCAGATCCGCCGTCGAGGGCTTCTGGCGCCACTGGATGAGCCCCGCGCCGCCCTGGATCGCCTGCTCCACGATGCGCGCGAGGTCCGTGGGTGCCACGCGCCGACCCACGGACGGCGTGATGAAGTAGAGCATGCGCTGGCGAAGGTTGGCCATCCTGGTCTGCCTGGTGGGATCCACGCCGACTTCAACTGCAACCGCCCTCGCCTCGCTCGTCCAAACATTTGCGGTGTCGGCCATCGCTCAAAACTGTGCCGGTATCCAAGATCGGTATCCCGAACGGATGAGTGGCTGAAGCAGGATGGGGGACAGCCTTGAATGAGCCCTCTCTAATCACAACAGAGGCTGCTGAACCCATCCTCTGTCATGTAACTGTATCTATTCGAAGATAAACAGGCTTGTCGTTTCTCTTTATCGATAGAACCCATATCCCCCCTGGTCGCTTGCACCCAACACACACACACACGCAACAACGCTCGTCGCATTCGTGAAAAAGATTCCTCGGCGCCACCAGAGCAGTTGAAGCAGATGGCGGAGCGACGCGCCAAGTACGGCGCCATCCCCAGCGACAGCGAGGCCAGCGGCAGCACGAGCGTGCGCATCACGGACGACCAGATCAGCCCGCTCATGCTGCGCGTGAACAAGACCAGCAACACGCTCAAGCCCTGGGAGTTCCCCGGCTGGGGCAACAACGCGCGCGCCACGCCGGACGAGCGCGAGCTCGCCGAGATCGACGCGCACCTCTCCAAGGACCACACCAAGCTCTCGGAGTGGCTCGCCACCGCCATCTGCGGCAACGACATTCTCTCCAGCTGCCTGTACGTGTCGGGCATCGTCGCGTCCAAGGCCGGTTTCCTCGCGCCCGTGGCGCTCGCCATCGTCGCCGGTGTGCTCTACTTGTACCGCTTCATCTACGGCGAGGTTGTGAACGCGATCCCGCTCAACGGTGGCTCGTACAACGTGCTGCTCAACACCACGACCAAGCGCGTGGCGTCCGTGGCGGCGTCGCTGGCGATCCTGTCGTACATCGCGACGGGTGTCGTGTCTGGCACCTCGGCGTGCAACTACCTGGCATCGCAGATCCCGAGTCTGCCGATCGTCCCGTCAACGATCGGACTGCTCTTCTTCTTCGCAGTGCTCAGTCTCATCGGCATCACGGAGAGCGCGCTCGTGGCGCTGGCGATCTTCATCGCGCACTCGATCACGCTCGCGGTGCTCTGCGTCTTCTCGGCGATCTTCGTGTTCAACAACGGCTTCGAGATCCTCAAGGCGAACTTCTCGACCGACTTCCCAGACATTAACCTGGCGGGCGACACGGTGACGGGCAACCTCTTCACGGCTGTGTTCTTCGGCACGTCGACCGCGATGCTCGGTATCTCGGGCTTCGAGTCGTCCTCGCAGTTTGTCGAGGAGCAGGCCGACGGCGTCTTCCCAAAGACCCTCCGTGTACGTACTACTATGTCTATTATGCTGCCATGACATCGGTTGATGAGCTATGTCTGACTGACCTTGTGCGGTTTTCGCTATGTCTTTGTGTATGCAGAACATGTGGTGGAGCGTGGCGATCTTCAACCCGCTCATTTCGCTGCTCTCGCTCGGTGTGCTCCCTCTCTTTGGCCCAAACAGCATCGTCGCTAACAAGGATACTGTGCTCGCGCAGATGGGCCTCGCGGTCGCAGGCGAGCACATGCAGACGCTGGTGGCGCTCGACGCGTTCATCGTGCTCTCAGGCGCCGTGCTGACTGCGTACGTGGGCTTCATCGGTCTCATCCGCCGTCTCTCGAGTGACCGCGTGCTCCCGGGCTTCCTGTTGCATGTCAACTCGCTGCGTGGCACGAACCACTTCATCATCATCGGCTACTTCTTCGTGTCGTCCAGCCTCGTGCTGATCCTGCACGGCGACACGGAGACGCTCTCGGGCGTGTACACGTACGCGTTCCTGGGTCTCATGACGCTCTTCGGCTCAGGCTGCATGCTGCTCAAGTTCAAGCGTCCGGACCTCAAGCGCACGGTGAACGCGCCGTGGTGGAGCTGCATCCTGGGCGTCGGCATGGTCATCACGACGTTCCTGGGCAACCTGCTGGGCGACCCGACGGTGCTCACGTACTTTTCGCTTTACTTCCTCTCGGTGCTCTCGCTCGTGTACCTCATGTTCGAGCGCACGTTCATCCTGCGCATCTGCCTCTACTGCCTGCAGCGTATCTGCCCGTCGCGCGGCAACGACACGCGCCACAAGCACGAGCTGGCGATCTCGGAGGACGAGGAATCGAACGTGCTGCGCACGGGTGCGCGCGGCGGCAAGACCATCGCGCGGTTCATCCAGGAGATCAACGAGCCGGCGGTCTTCTTTTTCTGCAAGCACCCGAACCTGTCCATCATCAACAAGGCGATCCTGTACGTGCGCACGAACGAGCAGACACACACTTTGTACGTGGTGCACTGCCACGAGAAGGGCGAGCCGGTGCCCGAGGGCTTCGAGGAGACCGTGGCGCTCTTCGACAACATTTACCTCAAGATCAAGATGAACTTTTTGAGCGTCGAGGGCCCCTTCGGCCCCGCCATGGTCGAGTGGATCTCGCGCAAGTACGCGCAGCCGAAGAACATGATGTTCATCAAGCAGCCCAACCACGACTTTGCGCACACGATCGCGTCGCTCGGCGGCGTGCGCGTGATCACGGGCTAGAGAGAGAAACGGGACGCCGCTTGGTCACCCTCGTGAGGGGAGGAAATGCATTTTTTTAATTTTGTTTTGCGCGTCTGCGGCCGCCCATTTCGAAACGCGTCTGCTCAATGGAGCAGGCGAGGAGGAAAGAAGAAGGCCCCCGCAGCATCGAATATAAAACGCAGCTTTTGTGAGAAGGTGACGTGCCCACTTGACTCCCGTGAGAAGGCGCTCTTGACTTTGGAGACTCGCTCTTTCGTGCGGACTGCTGGGTCTGTAAAGACGGCTGGCTGGCTCTTCAAGAGCGGGTTGTGGTGTTTGAGACAAGGGGGAAATGGGGCGGCGGCTTACGTTTCGTTACCACCGTCGCTTCAATGGGCACGAGGAGCTCGAGGTGACGACATTGCTCCAAGCGGTGGGCAAATCGGCTCGACCTTTCCTTTTTAGCGGTGCATTATTAGCATCGACCGCAGATTCAAGGTGTCGTAATACTGTTTTCTCCTCCTCCTCCTCCATTGAAGGGCAAAGTGCCACAGAGGTGGCTTTCGAGGAGGCTTCAAGAATCGCATGTTCAGACAAGAGAGAAGTGCTTTGTGTTTGTGGACTCGAAACTCGGTGTGTGTGTGTGATTCTTCTTAAATACTTGCATAGAGCTCTCTCTCTCTCTCTCTTCTTGGATAATATACAGTTCTCGCTTTCTTTTTAACTTACTACGGCGGTGGAGTTCTTTACTCCAAAATGGTCGGGAGCAGCACGAACTTGCGGTGGCGACGGAACTCCTGGTTGTGGAAGCGCGCCTCCTGCTCTTCCAGCTTCTTCACGCGCTTGGCCGCGGACGAGAGGTGGACCTTGCGGGCGCGCGGGCGCTGGTCCGAGCGACGCGGGCCGCTGCCGCCCGAGATGCTTCCTCGAGAGAAGTTCAGCAGGTCGTTGCGCATGCCTCCAGTCGCGCCCGGATCGGAGAAACGGCCCGCCGACTGGGTCTGGTACTTGACGCTCTCCCAGTCCGACAAACTGTTTGGCCGCTGGGAGGTTGAGGTTGCTGCTGGGATATCGTCGTTCCAGGAGTGGGTGCGAACCTTCCGTTCTGGCTTCTTCTCTTTTGTGTACGACAGCAGGTTCGGCATCGTCTTGAGCTTGGCCTTCAGCACGCGACCTTCCATCTCGATCGTCGACATCCTGTCACTGGGGCGCTCCTCTGCTTGGCTGGTTCGATCTTCCGTTGGACCTTTCAGCTCGTGCTCGTGGTTGTTGTTGTTGTTGTTGCTGTTCGTGGTGGTTGTGCTGCTGCTGCTACTGATGCGGGAGTCGTCCACGAACTCGATGCCGCTCAGTCTGTCGAGGCGGTTGGGGTGCTTCCCGCCGACTGGGGTCATCGCGTCTGGACTGGAGGAGAACTTGGAGTACAGCTCGATCTCTTGGTCGCTCATGTTGACGTTCAGGAACGAGTAGCGCATGTCGTTGACCATGAGGAACTGGTCCATGAGCGGGCGCGTCTGGCACGTCATGCTCTCCTTGCACGTGCGCGCGTGCTTGGACACGGCGTCCAGGAACGAGTTGAGCCCGACGCGGCGCGTCTCGAGCGTCGTCTCCTTGAGGTTGCCGAACCACTTGCGGTGCGGGAACTGCACGAAGCACGTGCGCTTGGCCATGATGGAGCAGTGGTCGCACATGTCGCCCGCCTTGACGGCCTCCTCGAGCTTGATGCGCAGCGCGCGGAACTCGGAGAAGCGGCGGTAGACGGTCCAGTTGAGTCCGGGCGAGCGCTCGTCCGAGACGCGGATGAGGTATTGCGTGTGCGCGTGCGCGTTCGTGGCCGTGGGCTTGGCCACGTGCGCGATGGACGTGTGCAGCACGCTTGGGTTGTGTTGCACGACCATTCTGTCTGTCCAAATGCGTTCTGTTGCTGGTGGGTGGTGGCGGATCTTGTGTCTGCTCGCGTGTGTCGGGCTGCCTGCGGAAAGTGAAATGAAGGCGAATGAAAATGCAGGCGGGAAGCAAACAGGTCGGCGGTCTGTCTTTCGAGAGGCAACCAGCTTGCGCTTCTGCATTTCGGGCCGACGAAAGCGCTGGGAAAGGGAACTGGGTAATGGCGCTTCTATTTGAAGGGTTTACAGTACGGAGTGGATAGGGGTTCTGAGGTATTAATCCTGTATTTCTGATATACCCTGACAAAAACGATCTGAGCGGTCGACTAGGAAACGCTTTAGGCGATGTCTCAGTCTCCCTGTGAGACCTGATGCATACAACCCCCCTCCCCGAAGACCCGAAATCTGATGGTGACGCCGGGACCGACACTCAGGATCGTGGTGGGACTGGCTCTGGGCTTGCTGTTTGGTGGTGGTGGGGATGCGACCACCCCGACCACTTCGTGCCTTGTTTCTTTTCCTGTGACGAAACGCAGGGAGCGGTGAAACCATCGTTAGAATTCAGCACAACAGGAATGCACGGGATGCCTTCCCGGACATGGCGAACGGTCCGTCCCAGGCAACTGGCGAGCGGCTTGCGGAGGTGGTGTCTGCTATCAGCCAAGAGGCACCGCCGTCGCACCACCTGGTTGTGCGCATGTCGACATGTGGTGGTGCGGTTGTTGCAGCTTCCACTGTCACACAAAAGTGCAAAAAGGCGTGATATTGTGGGTGGAGTGGGCCTGCTGGGTTTCTTCTTCAACTTTGGCTGGGTTTCTCAGCCATAACAGAAGCCAAATAGTGCACGCAGCGTCGCGGCACTTGCGCGCCAGATGCTTTTTCTCAGAGGCACTAACGGAGTACCTGCTGTGGACTGCTGTGCCTCTCACTGCACATGTATGCTCAAATTATGGACAGCAAATCGGACTCGTTGGGTTCACACGTGCGCATCTTCCAAGTCGCTCGGGAGTGGTTGTCAGGTGCAAGTGTTTTTTGGTGCGAGAGCATCTCTTTCTCTCTCTCTCTCTCTCAATGTTCGGAGCTTGGAGATCGACGTCGGAACACAAGAAGCAATCAGCACGAATGCGGCGGCAGAGTCCGTGTTCTCCAAAGCGGAGCACCGGAAGCTCCAAATTTCAGAGGAGCCGTCGACCCCTCCTTCTTCGCAAAGCGAAAGCTGCCTGTCAATATGGCGATCGCTGCAGCTCATCGAGAATCGCCTTCGCCTCCTGCTTCCCGCCGCCACCGAGGGCAAATGACAAATTACACAATCTGATCTCTCCTCCCACAAGTCCACAAATCCCACGCGACCTCGGCAAGTCGGCGCCATAAACGACGCGCGTGCCCACTCTCGATGTTTTGGGTACAGCGAGGTCACGCTGGCAACCTCCAACAGTGCTCCTAGCGGAATAGTGCGCCTGGGATGCACGGTATTGTGCTGAATTGCGGTGACCCCGGTGTTGGCCGAAGACCTCGAGCTTGGACATGCCTCACGCGCTCTCGAGAGATCTGAAATAAGGCAGGAACTGTTCGGGGGGGGACTCGATGCAGGCAATTCAATCTGAAGGCATAAAGATCTCTGCAAGCGCTTTGGGCCCTTTCTGCCTCTTCCGCGATCCAGGATCCGACTTGTTGGACACTTTTCGGGAGAACAAGTGACGACGAAGCAGCACCCACAATAATAATGCAAGCGAAATATTCAGACAGACGCCGGCACCGCCCATTTGGCATGATGACAAGAATCCGTTTCCACGCAAAAGAAGATCTTTACAAACGCTCTTTCTTGCATGACGCACGCCCCAAGTCTTGTTGCTTCACGGCCGATTGACCCTTTTCTCATTCGCTTCTCGTAACCCAAAGAACCCCAGCGCATGCAAACGCACGCAGCCGTCGACCCAACCAGATCGACATGGACGCGGCGCGCGTCACATTCAGTCTCGAAGCGGAAAAGACCTTCCTCGCACTGCTCACTCACTTCGCCTCGGCAGCGACGGCCTCGAGATCCACGGCCGACGGGTCTGGGATGATCTCCTCGAGCTTCTCCAGCGCCGCGGCCTGCACGGTGTGCAGCCGCTTCTCCTCCTCGAACGCGTCCTGGAACTCGCGCACGATCTTCATGAGCAGCTCCTTCTTGATGTTCACGCTCGCGAACACGTGCGCGGCGTCGTAGCCGGCCTCCATGCACGAGATGTACGCCGCGGCGTACGCCACCATGAACGGCGGGTGCAGGATGATGATGTCCGTGCGGTACGAGTACTGCACCAGTTGCCTGTTGTTCAAAAAGCAAGCAGTCAGCTCACACGTTTAGTAGACTGGCCGGACTCGTCAACACACAGCCAAGGGGAAATGAATGCCAAGCTCACGTACCAGGCAAACTGGAGGCACTCTTCGTGAATCTCAAACTCATCCAGAAACCTAGGGTGCGAGGCAAACAGGTCAAGTTAGAGGCAGCCGTCGTGGAGAATTAAAAGGGGGCAAGCCGCTTCAAAAACAAACACGTCACTCACTGCAGCAGCGACGGGAACGGGTGGTGGAGGATGAGGTCGAACTGCAGCGCCTCCACGACGTAGAACTCGCACTCTAGGATGTCTTTGTCCTGGAACGTGTACATGGCCTCGTCTTCATCCACACCGGCTGCGCATCAAGAGAATTGCGACTGTCAGTCATTCGTGCATACACGCACACATGTTCATCAGATAAACATTCACACAAACTTACTTGTGGTGTAGTGGTGGAGAACTGAGGCAACCGTGGCGAGCGAGAGCTGGCTTTCCTCGACTTTGGACGCTAGGAAGAACACAGTGCCCACGACCAAGTGCGGGTCAAAGTTCACGAAGCTCTGCCTGCATACGAGAACGAAGAAATGCGCATAAGGATTTTTGAGCGAGCTGGTGCACAAATGCGAGCGTGTACACGCACACACACACGAATACACGGCTGCTTACGTCTGGTAGAAGCGCCGGTAGAACATGATCGCCGTATAAATAATGATCTGGCGCACCCGTAACCGCGGCCCGATCTCCTCCAGCACTGTGTGGATGTGAATGACGACAGACGCACACATTAGCTCAAAACCAGTAGAGCATATATGCGCTTGTACAACAGCTACAGGCACGTACGCGAGATGTTGGCGAGGTGGATGCTGTCGATCTCGTCTTCCGTCAGGTACTTGCGGTCGAGCGGGTTGCGCTTGCGCAGGTCATTCTTGGTCACGTCTTTCATCCAGTACAAGCTGCGAGAGAGCGCGTACAGAGACGCGCATCGTTAGAACAGAGCCTTTAGCACAGCAACAAGTCCTCGCCACTCGCGTCTCCCCACTCACTAGTGCGTCGAGTGCCAGAAGTTCATCCCCATGGCGCCTGCAGTTCGCCCAGCTCGTCTTTTGCGGCTTTGACTTGGCGTTTTTGAGCTGGTGCGCGTATAGCACGTGTAATAGTATGCGGCTTTACACATATTCTATCCGGCTGAGCCTCCACTGTGTATACTCGGCAACGCAATCAACGCCGCGAGCTCTCATGCAATCAGACAGCAGCATGACCTCGAGAAGCGCAATGCATGCATTTGTTCGTTCGTTCGTTCATTCACTCACTCATGTATTCGCTCGCTGCCTCGCGAGTGCAGTCTAACTACAAATCTCGGTCTAGCTCCTCGTCGCCGTCCTCGTCTAAAATCTTGGAGAACTTGGCGTCCTGGTCGTCCTCGTCCTCGTCGAGAATCTTGGAGAACTTGGCGTCCTGGTCCTCCTCATCTTCGTCCTCCTCGTCCTTGAGCAGGTCGTTCAGGTCCGGCACCTTCACCTTGTCGATGTTGTCCTGGTCCTTTTGCGACATGTCGCTCAGCAGCTTGCCGCTGTAGATGTCGTCCGTGAACTGCTTCGTGAGCTCCATGTAGTCGTCAAAGTCCGTCGGCTGGTTCTTCACCCAGACGCAGAACACGGCAAAAGCGATGATCGCGACCAGGCGGTAGATGCGCTCCGACGCCTCGGTCGTGCGCAGCGAGTAGAGCGGGCGGAACGAGTCTGCCACCGAGAGGTCGTCGTCGAAAATGTTGGGCAGGAACCAGTACTCGTAGCCGAACATCCAGAGCACGAAGAAGAAGAGGAGGCGGATGACCACGAACACAGCAATGAAAATCAAAAACGTCACGGACAGGTACCACGCCGCGAGCTTCGCCCACTGTGGCCAGATCGGGAAGCACACGACCACCAGGAAGCCGATGATCAGCAGCGCCGTCAGGATGTTGCGCAGCGTCTTTGGGCCGTCGTACATCCACGTGTAGTAGCCTTCTGGGAGGAAGTCGTGATTCGCGCACGGGGTCAGCAGCTTTCGGTTCTTTGCGTCGCGCTCCGAGCGGTGGATGTAGCCGTGCTGCACGAGTGCGTGGCCCACCGAGCGCACTTCTTCCTTGTTCGTCAGGTCCGGGAAGAGCTTCTTCGCGGCCGAGCTCGCAAGCAGGAAGGACGCGAGCTTGTCGCCTCGGAAGTACTCGACGCGCTTACCGATCTCGATGGCCTGGCGCACGGGCATGCCCTTGCGACCGCGGAGGAGGTCGGCCATCTTGCGGGCGCCAGCCTCGGTTTCCCATGGCTTGTCGACGGTCTGTCGTGGTTGAAGCGAGAGAAAGAACAGATACCGAATAGCGTTAGACCATCAGGTCACGGGAAAGGAAGACAAAGAGGCGGCAGACCGTGACGTACAGTGGAAGGCTTGTTCGTGGCTTGTGCGTCGCTCATGGTGCTCCCGTGTCTGCTGCTGCGAGCTTCCGTGCGGGGGCTGCTTCTCCACTTGGCGTTTGATCTTTCGGACCGCGGAACCGGACGGAGCGGACGCGCGGTCGTGACAGGAAAAGTTCCAGAACGGCGCTGACTTGCTTCCAGTATGCAGTCAAAGTCGACAACAAGCAACCCGAAATGCGGCTCGGCTCTGTTGGAGCCCCTTGAACTTGCAACACACTGACGTGGCTTGCGCTCGCACAAGCAGCGGTCCCGTGGAAGGCAGAAACAATGAACGTATTCATTTTACTAAGCTAAGGAGGCATGTTTCTATCAGGGCTTTTGAGCGCATTTCCAAGCTTAAATGCATCGGTCAGTATCGCGTCTGGAAGGATACTTACTTCGATCCAGTCATTACTCGCGCCATACACTGTGCCTGGGCAATTTGGGTGAGCAGAAACGCACAGAATGTACCCAAGTAGTAATTATCTCAGTAATACTAAATTAACTGCGATTATGGCGCATGGTTTTCTTTCGCTGCTTCCATCCCTACCTCAAGAAAGAAGCCAAGTTGCATCAGGCAAAGACCTCGACTTGCTCGCCCTCTCTCACTCTCTGCAGCATGGCGGAGGTGACGCGGTCGCGAATGCTCTTCGCGGGCGCCGGCGCTGCCATCCAGTTCCCTCTCAACCACTCGCGCTCGTCCGTCTCCTCCTCCTCCTCGTCTGCGGCTGCTGCGGCATCGTCGACGGAGACCCGGAACGCGTACCTTGTCACTCCGGCGGCGCACATCGGCCGCGTGGTCACGGGGGTCGTCTTTATCGCGCAGCAAACCCGACTGCTTAACCGAGAGTTCACGCAGGGTGTAGCGTCGCAGAACGGCAGCGTTGTCGAGGAGTTTGGACTCGCGACGATCTCGTTCGCCGACAAACTGGCTGAGCAGGGCTACAAGGTGTTCGTGCTCAACGTGTTTCCGGAAAAAGCGAAGGCGGATAGCGACGATGTCGTCGATGAGCAGATGCGAGTCGTGGAGCAGGCCGTGTTCTTCCTTAAACAGAAGCAGGACATCCAGCGCGTGGCGCTCTGCGGGTTCGGTCCCGGGGCTGACCTCGCGATCAAGATGTCGATCGAGCGACCCGCGCTGCTGGACTGCTCGATCATGATGTGCCCGAACGGCAACTTGGCGTGGACAAAGCCCGAAGGTGCCCCAACGCCTGCGCCGATGCTGCTGCTCGTGGGGGACAAGAACCCTTTCTCGCAATCCCAGGCAGTACGTATCCTGTGTTCACCGAGAAGTATAGATCCTGTTGTAGATGCCCAACTGAGCTCCTCTGCCTGCTTGTGTTCGCAGTTCCAGCAACTCACCGACACATTCGCAGCGGACACCAACACGGCGGTGTCGTCCCCGATCCTGCGAAGCCGCGTGTTCCCAAACCAGGACAAGGGGTTTGCATTTTCCTACATCACCGACGAAGATGCCGCCACGCAGGCCATCGCAGAGATCCTCGACTGGCTCGTCACCCACCTGCACCGCTTCCGCGCCGCAGCTGGCACAAGCGACGGCGATCCATGGTGCGTCAGTTTGCTGATTTGTGTGACAGTGTTGGGTTTGTTGATACTAAAGTACGTGGTTGTGTGTTATATATGCACTGTAGGTGGCCACAAGGACGCAACGGCCCGTTCTTCAACGTCGGCCTCAAGACATGGCAGGACACAAGAGCGCAGTGGGTCACACAGACCCAAGCGCGGTACGTAACTCTTGTTAATCAGCCTTTTGTGTGTTGTTGACATCGTGGCTCATGGTGCTGCATCAATGTGATTGCTGTGGTTGGGATAGACCTCCGCCGCCGGCGCCAGTCCCGAGCCACCTCCTCTTTGATGGCCTCTCGTCCGTCCGCCGCACGTTTGAGCTGCCGCACCGGATGCGCCTCGCAGACGTGATTGAGCTGTTTGTGGAGATCTGGGACGTCCAGCAATAGCGAACTCACCCGCACGCACTAATGCAACCACAGACAGCAATATCCCCATTCTTCTCTCATTCTCTCTCGCACAAGAACAACAGGACGACTTGCCTTTGGTGCATTTCTGAATACTTGCATGGGCTAAAATTGTGCTCGTGGTTGTTGGTCTTGGGTCGGTCGCTGTATATTTATAGGAGAAGCGAAAACGAATGCGGTCTGGTGATCGAAACGACAAGCTCGCGAGCGCTCCCACGGACACGCGCGTCGGCGAAGAAGAAGAGCTCCGGCCTGCAGGGTGAAGAGAAACCAGTAGACGTGTGCGTGACGGTGCTGCGGCGGTGGAGGCGCCATGAGCAAACTGGATGCCCATGGGGACGCGCCCAATGACGCCAAGCTGCTGGACGACCCGTCCCTCGAGGCGACGTCGCTCGAGACACTCGAGAGCGACTTTCAGGAGGTGCTCGCGGAGCTCGAGGGCGACAAGAGCCTCGAGCGCTTCCGCCTTGAGTACGAGAAGCTGCACCGCGCGCTTAAGAAGTCGAACAGCCAGGAGAAGAAGCTGATCAAGAAGTGTCGTGAGCTCAACGCTGAGATCATCAACAATGCGGCAAAAGTGCAGACGGCACTCAAGCTCTCGCAGGAGGACCAGGCGAGTATCGCGTCGCTCAAGAAGGAGATGGAAAAGGCGTGGAAGATGGTCGACGCATCGCACGAGAAGGAGATCCGCGCGAAGGAGACGATCCAGCAGCTCAAGGACGAGATCAACAACCTCAGCAGGCTCGTGGAGCAGGGCGCCGGGCTGAGCGTCGGCCAGGAGAATATGCTCAAGGAGGTGATGCGCGCTAAGGAAGAGCTCGCACGCTCAAATGAGGAGCACGAGGCGAACGCCAAAAAAGACCACGATCGCATCCAGGAGCTCCACAAGCGACTTGGCGAGATGGAGCAGGCTGCGACCACGCAGAAGAACGACATTCAGACGCTGAAGGACCAGCTTGCCATGAAAGCGGTAAGCTATTTTCCACAACTTTACTCATGAGTGCTTTCTATCGACATATTAGTGGGATACTAAACTCTGTCATTGCTGTGCAGGCCGAGCAAGAGCGTGAGCTGCGGCGCAAAGAGCGGCTGGACAAGGAGATCAAGGACGCGAAGGGCAAGCTGGAGAAGAAGACCCAGGAGCACGCACAGTCCACGACGGACCTCGCCAAGGCGCAGTCTCAAGCACAGACCTTCGAGAAGCAATTGGCCGAGGCGCGTGGCACGATGGACAAGTACGTGCGCGACTACGAGGCGCTCTTCAGTCGCACGCAGAAGCTCACGGATCTGCTGAACGAGCAGAACGACAAGACGATGCAGCTCGAGGTCGAGCGGCGCAACCTCGAGAACGAGCTCAAGATGAAACAGGACGAGGTGAACCGCACGCGGCTTGAGAAGACCATGGCCGAGCGCAAGATCGACAAGGAGAAGCGCAACATCCAGAAGCTAGAAGAGAGGCTCGAGGATGAACACACGGCGAAGCTGGTGCTGCAGACGCAGATCAAGAGTCTACAGCGGGACCTCGACAACGACAAGATCAATGAGGACCACCAAAAGACCGAGATCGAGGCGCTCGAGCGCGAGAAGACGATGCAGGTAAAGAACGTGCAGAAGTCGGAAGCTAAAGTGTGCAAGGCGCAGGACGAGATCAAGACGAACGAGCGCGTGGCAAAGAACCTCGAGCAGGAGCTCGCGGGCTTCAAGCAAGAGGCTGCGAAGCAGCGGAAGCTCATCTACCAACTGGAGAAAGAGCGCGAGAAGTACGGCATGGAGGCGTCCGAGCAGCGCAAGCTCTACCTGCAGAGTGAGGAAGAGGTGAAGCTCAAGGAGATGCGCATCCACGAGATGCAGAAGAAGGTGAACGAGGGCGAGAACAAGCTCAAGCAGCAGCAGCAGCTCTACGAAGCCGTGCGCAGCGAGCGCAACCTCTACAGCAAGAACCTGATCGAGAGTCAGGACGAGATCGCCGAGTTGAAACGCAAGTTCAAGATCATGAACCACCAGATCGAGCAGCTCAAGGAAGAAGTGTCGGCCAAGGACGTGGCGCTCGTGAAGGAGCACTTTGACCACCAGAAAGTGGAAAAACAGAAGGAGCAGCACAAGAACGAGCTGGCGCGCCTGCGCACGCTCCTCGCGACGAACGAGGAGACGATCAACAACCAGGACGCCGAGATCCGGAAGCTCACGACGATGATCCGCCGCATGGACGAAGAAGCGCTTGAGCAGCGCAAGGAGTACGACCAGGTCATCAACGAGCGCGACATCCTCGGTACGCAGCTGATCCGGCGCAACGACGAGCTCGCACTGCTCTACGAGAAGCTCAAGATCCAGCAGTCGACGCTGAGCAAAGGCGAGGCGCAGTACCAGGAGCGCATGCAGGACATCCGCGTGCTGAAGCTCAAGATCACGGATCTCAAGCGGGAGCTCTACATCGCCAAGCACCAGGTGGGTCAGTCCGACGAGCTCAAGCGCGAGGTTTACCACCTGCAACGCGAGCTGCTGCAAGAGAAAACCAAAGTGAAGGCGCTCTCAGAGGAGCTCGAGAACCCCATGAACGTGCACCGGTGGAGGAAACTCGAAGGCAGCGATCCGGCGACGTACGAGTTGCTGCAGAAAATCCAGACGCTGCAGAAGCGGTTGATCCAGAAGACCGAGGAGGTGGTCGAGAAGGACCTGATCAACCAGGAGAAGGAGAAGTTGTATCAAGAGCTCAAGACCATCCTGGCACGCCAGCCTGGACCCGAGGTCGCCGAGCAACTCAGCTGGTACCAGCAGGTGGTGCGCGAGAAGGAGAAGCAGCTCAAGAGTCTGCTGAGCGAGCAGAACATGTTCCAGTCCAAGGAGAACGAGCTCAAGTTCGAGATCGAGCGGCTGGCGCGCGAACTGCACGAGTTCAAGCGCAAGTACTACAAGAAGAAGCTTGAGGAGAAGGTGAAGGACAAGAGTCCGGTGGTCGTGACGCGACAGCCATGCGTTCCGCAGGGCGCCTCGGGGACTCCTCCGGGTCAGTACCAGCTCCCGAATCTGTCAGGGAGCAACAATAACAGTGGGAATGGCATGGCAGCCAAACCTGGCGGCTCTAGTCGAGGAGCGAACCCGACCGAAGCGCAGCGGCAGCTTGCAATCGCGTCGTCGAACCGCTACGTCGGTGGCGGCTTTAGTCTTAATCAATAGCACAAAGAACATGGTTGATTTATGATTCTAGCAGTGCAATCTTTCCTTCGATGAACAAGAAGGCAATTTCGAGGCACAATAGATTGGACCAAATGCAAAGCATACAAGCTGGAATTTCTTTCATGCATAGCGAGCGACCTGTCTGAACGTACAACACACGCAAACTTGCTTCTCCTTGGTAGCAGAGCTCTCTTTCTCACTGCCTACAACTCGTCCTTCTCGTCCACAGTTGCCTCAGCTTCCTTCTCCTCATCAACAACTGGCTCAGCGTCCTTCTCGTCCACGATCTCCGCCTCCTCCTCAGCGTCCTCCTCGTCCGCAGCCGCCTCTTCCTCCACTGGCACTTCGATCTCCGGCTCCAGCTCCAGGTTTTGTAGCCCCATGCTTCCCTTCATGATGCGGTACACGCGGGAGGCAAAGTGGTCGAAGTCATTCATATCAAAGCCCGAGTTCACGAGCGCAGCGTCGTACAAGAGCCACGCCAAGTCCTTGGTCTCCTCGTCCTCTGGCTTGTTCGCCATCAGGTCGTTGAGCTTCGTGATGATCGGGTGGCGAGGGTTGAGCTCGAGAATCGCCGAGCCTGCGCCGGAGCCTGGCGCGCCGTCGCGGTTCGCAAACGTTTGTGCCTTCATGATGCGCTGCATGTTCGCCGAGTAGCCCCACTGCGACGTCACCATGACCGCTGGCGAATCCACGACGCGCTGCGACGTCGTGACCTTGGAGATCTTGTTCGCGTAGAGCTTCTTGAGCCCGTCCGTGAGCGCCTGGAACTTGTCCGCGTACAGCTTGTCGCGCTTCTCCACGAGCTTCTCGTCCTCGTCGCCAAACTTCACGCCCTCTTTAGAAATCGACGTGAACTTCTTGCTCTCGAACTCGGGCATGTGCTGCACCGTGTACTCGTCGAGGGTGTCCACGAGGTAGAGCACTTCGAGGTCCTTGGCCTTGATCTTCTCCAGGAACGGCGACTTCTTGCACGCCTCGATGCTCTCGCCGGCGATGTAGTAGATTGAGTCCTGCCAGTCCTTCATGCGCGAAACGTACTGGTCCAGCGAGATCCACTTGCCGTCGCTCTTGTTCGACTTAAAGCGCAGCAGCTTGGCCAGCTTGTTGCGGTTCGCCGAGTCGTCCATCACACCCAGCTTGATGTTCTTGCCGAACGACTCCCAGAACTTGTCGTACTCCTCGTTCGTCTCCTCCTCCTCCTCCTCCTCGTCCGACTTGGACACATCCGCGTCCTTCTTGTCGGCCGCGTCCGGCTCGTCCTGGTCCTCGTCATCGTCACCGTCGTCGCTCGCTTCGCCGCCTTCTTCCGCGAGCTTGCGCAGCATTTCGAGCACCTTGCGCACCAATTTCTTCTTTATGACGCGCAGGATCTTGTTTTCCTGCAGCGTCTCGCGCGATACGTTGATCGGGAGGTCGTCCGAGTCAACCACACCGACGATGAAGTTCAAGTAGCGAGGCAGAAAATCCTCAAAGTCGTCCGAGATCAGCACCTTGCGCACGTAGAGCTTGATGTCCGCGTTCTTGTTCTCGAAGCGCGAGTAGAGGTCGTGCGGCGCCTTGCCTGGGATGTACAGAATCGACTTGAACTCGATCTCACCCTCGGCCTTGAAGTGGATCCACGTCAGCGGGTCCTGCGTGTCCTTGTGCAGCGACTTGTAGAAGCTGTGGTACTCCTCATCCGCAATGTCCTCCTTCAGGCGGGTCCAGATGGCCTTCACGTCGTTCACGCGCTCCCAGTTCCACACCGTGCGGGTCTCCGTGCGGACCTTCTTCTCTGGCTTGACCTCTTCTTCCTTCGCCTCGAGCTCTTCGCTCTCGTCGTCCGTCTTGTCCGCCTCAACGTCCGCCTCTGGCTCAACAGGCTCGTCCTCAACGTCGTACGTCTCGGTCGAACTTGCATTCACGAAGATCGGGAACGTGATGAACTCGCTGTAGCGCGATACCAGACCCTTGAGCTTGTCTTGGTTCTGAAACTCCTTGGCGTCGTCCTTGAGGAAGAGCGTGATCTCCGTGCCGCGGCCGAGCGTGTTGCCGCGCGGGTCCTTCGCGACCGTGAACGACGCGTTCGCATCCGACTCCCAGATGTACTGGTCGTCGTCGTTGTTCTTCGAGACCACTCGCACGCGGTCGGCGACCAAGTACACCGAGTAGAAGCCGACACCGAACTGGCCGATGAGGCCCGAGTCACCATTCTTCTGCATCGACTCGACAAAGTTGGCCGTGCCGGACTTGGCAACCGTGCCCAAGTTGGCCACGAGGTCCTTCTTCGTCATACCCACGCCTGTGTCGCGGATTGTGAGCGTCTTGGTGTCCTTGTCGAAGCTGATGCGGATGTCCAGGTCCTTCACCTTGCCCAGCAGCTTGTCGTCCGAGAGCGCGAGGAAGCGGATCTTGTCGAGCGCGTCGGACGCGTTCGAGATGAGCTCGCGCAGGAAGATCTCCTTGGTCTTGTACAGCGAGTTAATGAGAATGTCCATCAGGCGCGACACCTCGGCCTGGAACTCAAACTGCTCGCCGTTCACGTTTGGGTTTGCTTCGTCGAGCTCATCGATGGACAGAGCCGACTCTCTTCTATAGAACAGTTTGTGTCAGATAAACCGCGGTGTTAGCACTCATATCCGCTCCAGCAGCTTATACAGATTGACGTACCCGACGACGCCCTCGGTCTGGATGGACACCTCCGCGTTGGTGCCCATGTGCACGCCTGAGTGGCAGAACGCGAGCGCCACGACCAGCAGCAGCGATAGCCACAGCCGCGCGCCGCCTCTCTGCTGCTTCATCTTGTCTTCTGGCTCTTGTTGAAGATGGGGACGTCCGTGTGGTGGTGGTGGTGGTGGAGATCTGTGATCTTTGCGGCCGATTCAAGAATGGCTCTCAAATGGGCAAGCGCGGTGCTTGTGATGCCATCGCTCGCGCGCACCCAAAAGAGAGCTTTCGATGGAGTTACCTAAAGCTAACAGCTCCCAAAGTAAGAAAGATCGAAAAGTTGGCTTTCTACTTTGGGCGACATCCTCGTGCTTGGGGCAACTTTGTGAGGTTTCTGCTGAAACGTTAGTTTGGTGAGCAGCTGCTTTCTCGTTTGGGCTGTTGCAGTTTTGGGACCCTCGCCACCGAAGATCCCACGGATCTTTTGTTACTTTGGGCTTGATCGAAGCCTGAAGATCCGACGACCGACTGGTCGGTTTTACTTTGGGTCCCTCATCTTCGTCTGCAGGACAGACCTCTGGAAATGGATGTTCTAGAATATCAAATGCCACAGGCGAGCTTCAAGGCGAGCTTGAAACGGCTCCAGCAGCAACAGTCATCGAATCGAAAGCGAGTGAGAGGCATGCACGTGGCAGCGGCGGCGGGGCTGCTGCTGGCGCTCGGTCTGCCAGGCGCGCAGGCGTGGACCAACAGGTGCAGATCTTGTGGAGTGACACGTGGCTGCCGACTGGGTGACTTGGCTAACGAGGTGCTGCTGCTGGTGCAAACGAACACGCAGATGGGATCACTCGAAGCGCTTTGGCGCGGTCGGCCACCCGCAGATCGAGTGTGACGGCGCCACGGAGGTCGCCTCTTGCTGCCGTACGTGTATCACTATGTTTCATACAATCTATCTAGCTAACTGCGCAAATGCATTCTGCTAACATATTGTGTGTCTCTCTCTCTCATTCTCTCTCTGACAGTCTGCAAGTCCATCGTGCACGAGATCGAGACCCAGCTGAACAACACCGAGGTGCGCATTTGCCATTCTTGTGTGTTTCTATTGCGCTATACGTTAACTAACAACACATGGTCCACAATGTGTGACAGAACGACTATGAGCTGGACGTGGTGTTCCGCATCAGCGAGGAGAAGAAGAAGATCAAGTTCTCGCGCAGTGAGGTAAGTCATGGAACTTGCTTGGCTCTGAGCATTGCTTCGATTGCTAAGACAATCGCATTTGTGCGATGCAGGGTCGCATTCTCGAAGTGCTGGACGACGTGTGCGAGTCGATCCCGTTGGAGCTGCCCGCAGCCACCAAGAAGAGCAAGAAGCTCGTGAAAGAGGCGGTACGCTCCGCGTGCTCTAGGCTGCTTTGCCACCTTCCTCATCGGTTGACTCGTATCTGTTTCTTTGCCTGTCAACTCGTGTGTGGCAGTGCACCGCGTTCGTGGGGGTTTACGAAGACGAGCTGACGCATGTGTTCTTCAACGACTTTTCGCCGGCGCGTGAGCGGATGTGCACGAACGCTCTGCAAGGTACGCAACAAAGTTTTGGGTTTGTCCTGCTGCTTTTGGCTAATGAGCTAACGCATTGCGTTTATGAACGTTGCTTGTGTCAAAGTGTGCGCAAAGAAACAGCTCGCAGGTGACAAACAGGAGTTGTAGCACGCTAAAAGAAACCATAATCCATTTGGGTATGCAGTACTTGCTTTAATAAAAACACGCACGCACACGCACACACACACACAGTGCACCAACGTTGAGCAAGAAGCTGTCGCCTGTGTCCATGCTGCTCAATCCTTCTTCCTTTGAGTTTGTATTTCTCTCTCTCTCTCTCTCTCTCTCTACAGGTCCTGTCCGAGCGACGATGGGATCGCCTCCTCGTCGGCGTCCTCTCCCCAGCACGCCGGTCGGCCCTTTCGCCACCGCTCGTCCAGCTTCTCCATCGCGCACGGGAAGAGCGGCTTACCGATCTTTTTGTTCACGATGTTGTGCTGTTCGCAGAGCCACTCGGAGAAGCTCGCACGCGAGTCCACCCTGTCAATAGGTAGCAGCATCACACAGTTAGTTAGCACTGCTCTCGTTCGTACAACAGAGCATGATAAGCAGTGAGCACTGATAGGCTGCTTACTTGGGTGGTGACTTCTTGACTTCGTTCTGAAAGTCCTCGGCGCAGTGCGCGCACGGATACATGAGCGACAGCGCTTCGACGAACGTCTTGGTCTTCTCCTGGTACTCCTTCGACGGCTTCTCTGGGTAGTAGATGCCCATCGAGTGCAGCTAACAGACACACAAGCAACATCACAAGTTAGCACACACAGGTGTAGCATGCGCATATATCATAGCACATAAGCAGCGCACGCACCAGTCCCCATGTCGCGTTGCCGAGCTCTTCGCGGCTGAGCGGACAGTCCGCTGGCATCGCTGGCTCCTCGCTCTTACTCTGCTGCTGCTGCTGCTGGGCCTTCGAGCCTGCAGCAGCACCCTTGCCGCCCATGAAGCTCCTGAACATGTCCACCTTGGACTTGCACGCCGGCTCCACGCAGTTCGGGTCGCTCTTGACGTCGGTCATCGCGCTTCTTGTCAGCTTCCGGTTGGTGTCTTGATCGAATGCTCGAATGGGATGATGCTGACGGCGTTCGCCAGGAGCTCAGCCATCAAAATACCAGGGGTACTAATTAAATAGGTACAGTAGACCTCACATGTCGCTTCATTTTGGTCCCCTGAAACGACGCACAATTCGCGCTTCAAGATGGGCAAGTCGCCGCCAAAGTCCCCGGCCAAGTCGCATGCGGCGCTATACGCATTGTACGCGCATGTGTACCTCCCACCAAGCGTGTATGCATATACTGTATGCGCTCACCTTCTGTGCTGCCGTGTAGTGCAAGCTCGACGCTGAGCACAGCGAGCGCGAAAGAAGGCACGCAGCTAGCAGAAGCCTCGCCACAGCTGGACATGCCCCAGCGCATCGACGCGCCCGAGACGGTAGCTCAGCAATAGCTATCGATAAGCAGCGGTCATTCATACTCACTGCCATTGCCTGCTTGCAGATCAAGATCCCAGCGCGAGTGAGCGCGCCGTCCCGCGACGAGCGCATCCGCAAGACCGTGTTCGCGCCGCACGCGACTGCGCTGAGGCGCCTCAAGTACCAGATCCGCCACTCGTTCGAGAACGGACAGGAGATCGAGAGCAAACTCATGTGCTGCTCGGCGCAGAAGCTCAAGGAGCAGGACAACGCCGTGTCGGCCAAGCTCATCAAGGAGTTCCTCATGCTCGTGAGTTGTCCAGCGCTGCGTGTCCACCATCCAGTTTGAGCTCTTGGGCTAACAGTCGTGTATGCGTATGTGTAGGCGGAGTCGAGCAAGCGAGCTGGCCGCCATGACGCGGAGTGCGCAGCGCACTTGTGGTACGTGAAGCCAATCGTCGAGTCATGACTCTCATCTCACACCTACGGCTATGAACCGTTTTGACAGCTTGGGCATCACGTACGACAACGTCGAGGAGTACTCCAAGGCGATCGACTGCTACATGCTTGTACTCTCGATCAGCGAGAGCACGCAGCATACGATCTTCATGGGGCTCGCGGCCAACTGCATCGGTGTCAACTACCAGCTCATGTCATCCGCGGCGCGCGAGTACGTGTACACGGGCAAGTTCGTGGACGCGAACAACCGCAGCCTGCAGAACGCGCTCGTGTACCACCAGAAGCATCTGAGTGTCGCCGACGACGCGGGCAAGTTCGTCGCACACTTGAACCTCGGACTCGCGTACGGATCGCTCAGTGATCCGAACGAAGCTGCGAGGCACCACCAAGAAGCGCTGCGTCTGGCGATCCGCCTGAACAGCTCCTACGGACAGAGTCTGGCAGTCGGGAACCTGGGGCTTCTCGCCAGCAGACAGAACGACCTCGAGACTGCCTCTGCTTGCATGGACCAGCACCTGCAGCTCATCCAGTCTGTGAACGATCGCCCTGGAGAGGCGTTTGCTTGGATCCAGCTCGGATTGCTCGCGAGCCGACTCGGGGACCATGAGAAGGCGGTGCGGTCGTTCGACCAGGCATACAAATTCGCGCAGGAACTGGGCGAAGTCGGCACCATGAAGCAGTGCGGCTGCTACCTGGGAGTTGCTCGCGCTCGGCTGCAGATGGAGGTGTACGTAAGGCAGCTCTCTGGCCCGTTGCTGGCTCAGAGTGCGACCTGATAGGCGCTTTGCAGGTGCGGAACAGCTTCACGCTCAGTTGGGATACGGCTAGGTTGTCAATGATCTGTCTATCACAACACAAATCAATAGCGAACGATTTCATCTCCTCCCATTCATTCCTAAGGCCTGCATACGTGTGAGTTCTCCTATGCCAGCGTGTCTCTGACTTCGATCATCTTGATGACTCCGTCGCGGTTCGCGTTCTTGTCGCTGCCCGGTTTGTCTCCGACGTACGCCAGGATGTTCTTGGCCGGGTGCCAGCAGAGGTACTGTAGCGTGTTCTGCAGCCCCACGGTGACCGCCGTATCGCCCGTCTCCGTCTCCACGACGACGATGTTCGTGTCCTCCATGCCAATCGCCAGGTACCGTCCGTCGTGGTTGAACCGCACGGTCCGGATGCTCGACCTATCACATTAGCCAGCTCAATGAGAAATGAGCTGTTGAAAGAATGTTCGTGCCCAGCCAACTGCTCACTTACGAGGTCACGACGAACGTCCGCACGCAGTAGAGCTCTTCCAGGTCCCAGATGCTCACGAGCGAGTCGATTCCGCCCAGCGCGACGTATCTAAAGACACCATGACAGAACATGCATGGCGATTATAAGCTTACTACCATATGATCATAGGCTGAGGTACATGCTCCGCACCTTCCAGACGGGTGGAAATCAAGGCAGAAGCAGCTTCCAGCATGCGCGCCAACCTCCAACATCACATACAATTACACCAGTCAAAACCAAGATCCATACAGCAAATGACCAAAGCCACCTTTCCATTCCTCACCTTGTGCACATTCTCGAGATTCGGGTTGCCCTTCTTCTCAGGCACGATGCGCATGATCTCGAACGTGCCGTAGCCCGCTGGGTGGCCCGCAGCCACGAAGAGGAAGCCCGACTTGCTGAACTGCACCTCGTTCACCTCGTACGGGTTCACGACGCGGCGCACTACGCGGTTCTTGCGCGTGTCGATGAGCGTCACGCAGTCGAGGTTGCTCACGGCGATGTACTTGCCGTCGTAGCTGTACACGATGTTGAGCGCCTCGTTCTGGAGTGAGATGTTGTGCAGGATCTTGCACGTCTTGACGTCCCAGATGCGCACGGTCTTGTCCGCGCCAGTGCTCGCCAGGCGCTGCGGGTTCGTCGGGTCCCACGCCAGCGAGGAGATCGAGTCCGTGTGTCCTCTCAGTTCGTTCGGGTCCTGGTTCTATGTGTCAGTCGTCATATGCAAGCAGTGATGTCAGTCACATGCCGAGAAGAGAGAGAGAGAACGCGCGCGCGGTGGCGCTTTGATACCAAAGCCATGGATGGCAGCAAAGACGTACCGAGTCGACGAACCAGATGCGGATGGTCTTGTCGTTGGAGCCCGACGCCAGCAGCGTGCCGTTGGCGTTGTACTCGAGCGCGTACACCTTGCGCGAGTGGCCGTACATCTCTGGCAGCTGCACCATCGTGGCGGTGGAGGAGGACGCGACGGGGTCCATCTTGTCGTGCTCGTGTTGGCTTGTTGCGCGTCGAGTTGTTTTTCTCACGGATAAAGTGCCAAGATAAATTCCGATACTCAGTTGGATTTTATCATGTTGTCAATTTATCGGGTTGTATTCTTTTATCATTTATCCATTTCTCGTACTTATCCAAAAAGGAACACGAGATACCGTACTTGACGTTTTAGCTTCGTGGTACGTTCTGGCAGGAAGAGGTTTGCCCTCGCGACTGTCAACATCGAAGGAGGTCACTCGGGAACCACGCTACCGACTGGGACGGCATTGGGCCCAGAGAATCGCTCCACCCACGGCCGAGTCAAAGGACTAAGTTGACCGACGTGGGTTAGATGGCAATGTTGTCGGGATCGATTTGAATCGATGTACCGGTACTCTGAACGCACCTGTCGTGACGACTGCCATGGTAGAGGTAGATCGCAGTGTCTATCATTGTCGAGGATCGACCGCTCAAGTTCCTTTCGGTTTGAAAAAGATCAACGAGAATTGTTGCTCCAAAAGGGACATCTGTGGTGCATTGGTGGTTGACTGAATCCCGCACTTGCGAGACTGAAGCTCTTGAAGAGATGTAGAGCGGTTGCATTCCGTTGCATGACTGAATGTCTTGAGATCAGCTCACACGCGAGCAATTCTCAGTTGAAGTTAGGGCACAAGAAGCAGCAATCGCGAAACAAGTCGCCACGGCCAAGTCAACAGTGTAGCGAAAGAACAGCACCACACTCTCCCCAAAGCTTTCCAACAAGAGCTACGCAGGTTGACCGAAAAGCTGAGCGGTAGGCAGACGCTATTGACTCCTTCGCTGTCGTGGACTGTTGCTAACGTCAACGATCTATCTATCAGCTGGTGGCAGTGCCGCGTGATAATGTGTCCACATCCGCATCAGTGTTTGAAGATCCGTGCTCATTCGTCTGGACGACGAAAGCGATACCTCGTCCAGATTACAAGTTCCGAAGCAACTTTGGTCTTAAGTCTCAGATGCATCATGGCGTCGTCCCTCTTGAGAATGTGAGGCTTGCTCATCTGAACAAGAATCGCTGAGAATGCAAGATCAGCATCTCCTGACTGGAGCCATTTCGGCGGCTGCGTCTCGCTCCTTTCCGATCCGGAGCCACTTTTCAGGAGCGGCAGTGCGCTCATTCCCGAGCAAAGGCCAACGTCTCTCCATGTCCACTCGATCGAGGAGAGCGAGGGAGGGCCAATCACCCACGCAGCGCATTCAAACGCAATGATTGTGCGTGAGAGCGGCGTCCTGCTGCTTCCACCCCCGTTGGCTCGAGATTGCGCTGGAAAGCGGCGCATTCCTGCTTACGCTCGCGGCCTCAGACCCTGATTTATTTGTGCGAGTGAAGCGAAACAGCCAGCCGCACTTCGCTTTTTGTTTTGCCCCACCCAAGCGAACAATCCAGCTCCTCCTAAAGTACGGTTCAGCGGTTTCGCTTGCCCGCCTGTGTGTTTGGTTTTGTTGAGTTTGACGGCGAAACGATCGGCGATGGCTGAACCCAGAGAGCAAGACGACGCGGATTGGAAAGCGCGTCTGGCCGAGCTGCGCGACATGCTGCCCACGAGCGCCCGCGACGACGCGAAAGCGCCGCCCTACCACCACGCAGACACGGTCGAGCTGCCCATGCTGGAGGAGACCGACCAGCGCCCGACGGGCGACGGCAACGACATTAGCGCCGGACTCCATCGCCGCAGCGGACAGGCGCAGCAGCCCACGGTCGGCATGCCGCCGGCGTCCGCGTCCGCGCGGTTCTTCCAGCGCATCGACAAGAGCGACGAAGACTTGGCGACCGAGGAAGGCCGCCTGGAAGAACTGCACGCGTACCACCGCGCGCACTACTTGTGGCGCATCTACCGCACGCTCTGCCAGTTCCGCTTCGGGTACTTCGCGTTCCTCGTGCTCATGGTGATCATCATGTTCTCGTTCACGCTGCTCATGGAGTTCTTCTTCGCGATCTTCCTCCCGAGCGCCAAGTACGACGAGTACTACATCCCGCGCTCGATCGTGCTGCTCGTGACGCTTCCTATCGCGCTCTTCTTCCTCTCGTACTTTTTCGAGGAGGCCTCGCGCCTTTTCTTCGACGCGATTGACAAGACCGACGGCTCGCTACCCAACTTCCGCCTCGCGCTCGCCGTCGTGATCCACTACCTGCGTCACCGGAAGGAGATGCAGGACGCCCCAGAGGTGGCGCCCCACGGCGGCGACTCGGGCGAGAACGGTGGCCGCCGCCTGACGCTGCTGCTCACTGCCAAGGACGACCCGTTCGAAGACGTCGGCAAGCACGAAGAGGACATTGCGTGGGAGCGCCGAGAGGAGATGGAGGAGCACGCGGAGGCCGAGGCCGCGACCGCGCCGCTCACTGCGCCGCACCCGTCGGCGAACACCGTGAATCGCTGGAAGCGCGTGAAGGCTGCCGTGACGGCGACGCTCTTAATCCGGAAGGTCGAGTACAACGGCCCGGCTATCGACGTCTCAACGTTCGTATTCGTCGACCTGTTCTGCCCCGTGCTCTTCGAGGTGGTCACTGCGGTGGCGCTCGTGACCGAGTTCATCGTGTCGTGGTCGCCGTCGAAGGCCTTCCTGGCGTACGTGCAGATGGGCTTCTGGTCGCTCAGTGTGTACCTGTGCGTCTGGATCGTGACGCACTTCTGGAGCAGCCGCAACCGCAAGATGCGTATGCTCGTGAGCAACTATCGCCGCCGTCGCCGAACACTGCGCCGCGCTGTGAACGAGCTGGAGCGCCACAAGCGCGCAGAGCACCTGTGGCTCCTGGACGTCGGCTTTCGCTTCCACTACCACATCGGCCAGAAGGTGAACCCTGCGACGTGGTGGAAAGCCCGCACCAGCAGGAAGAAGCCAGCCAAGTCCCTTGAGCGCAGCATGCAGACCGATGGCACCGTTCAGACGGATGACGTGTCGATCAGCGTCCGCGAATCGGACTACAACCAGCAGCAGCAGTCTGGGGGAATCGCGGGCGCCGTGAACAAGCTGCAGCCCTTGATTGACGCCCGCGCTAGACTGCACTCACGCAACCCGTGGCACAAGCTGTCGCTCAACATGAAGGCCATCATCCTGCTCGTGCTGGTGATTGGCTCGGCGCTCATTTCGCTCTACTCGTTCATGGTCGGCTGGCCGATCATGGGCATCTTCCTCATCGCGCTCGGCACGGTCATCCAGAAGCGCTTCCCGCAGATCTTCGGCCGCGCGTTCCGCCACTTCATCACGGCGTTCGTGCTGCTCTCGTTCATCTTCTTCTCGTCCACGATCATCATCGGCACGTTCGCGAGCGGGGGCAACTTCAAGCTCGGGCCGTTCATGAATGGCACTGAAACTGCCGTGTCAACGCTCACCACGTCTGCCTCGGTGAAGACCGGCGGCCTCACATACGGCTTCCAGAAGACAGCCGAGTACCCAGCGTGCACGATCGACTACGACGGGCTCACCGTCCTCGACTTCGCGCTGATCGCCGACGCCGCGTACGGCGAGTCGACCGCCGTGCAAACAACCAATCTTGAGAACCGCTTGAACGGCACGGAGCTCGACAAGTGGACCTACGTGGCGCGGAACAATGAGAGCTCGGACCATCAGGTCTGGATGGAGCTCTACTTCGAAGACATCAACATGACGGTCATCTCTGTGCGAGGAACTGCGTCTGCAGCAGACGCACTGGAGGACCTGCACTTCTGGTTCGGCATCCTTCTCATGCAAGCTGTCGACATCTTCGTGCCTTTCCTGAAGCAACTCCCAAAGGCGTTCGTTGTGAAGCTCCTGTCCATGGACTTGATCACCAGCGTCATGCCTTCGCCCGTCTACGCGCCGCTCCTCAAGCACGTCGCGGAGGTCCGAGAGCGCGTGGGCGACAACCTCGTGATCACGGGCCACAGTCTCGGTGGCGCGATGGCTGCGATGGTCGGTGCCAAGACGCACACTCGCGCAGTGTCGTTTTCGGGACCGGGACTCCTGTACTCGCGCGGTCGCTTCGACGTCACTGCCAGCGACATTCGCGACAACGTGCTGACGTTCAAGCCGCAAAAGGACATCGTTCCTCGCGTGGACGAGCTCGGAGGCATGGTGCAGGAGCTGCGCTGCAAGCGAACGAACCCCATGGGGTGCCACAGCAGCCTCACGCACATCTGCGAGCTGTACTTGTCGTGCGGAGACACCCGTCGACGCAACTGGGCGTCCAACACGCAATGCCTCGAGTACCAAGCGCTGCCTGAAACCGACGATGACGACTCGTAGACCTACGTGTGAGGTTAGTAGCCGCAAGGCAGTCGTAACGCAATACGCAAGATGCAGACCTACGAAGATTGAGTGAATTCGAATAAACGTTGTTTTGGAATGAACGTAATGCAACAAGATATGAACCTCCGGACGAGCTGCTTAGCCGTTACCGGCAGCGGACACCTGTAGCAACAGCAGCCAAGAGACAGAAACGTTAGCATAACAGCGAACAACCACATAGAATGCAAAGCATGCGCCAAATACGTACGCGTGGGACGTCGTGGTGCTCAGTGAGGCTGCCCAAGTACTGGTTGAGCTCCTCGACTCGCTCGCGATACGTTTTCCCCGCGATCTTCTCAATCTCAGCTTGTTCCTGCAGACAAACGCAGCAACACTCGTAAGCATGGATATATAGCGACAGTATCTACAAACAAAAATCACACACACTCGCCAGTACTCACTCTCTTCTTGCGGTGCTCTTCGTGGCGACGTTGCGCGGGGGTCATGTCGTTCATGACGATCGCCTCGTCGTCCTCGCGCTCGCCTGCGTCGCCGCCGCCATCGCGCTCATCGCTGCGCAGCGAGTCCTTCTTCTTGCTCTTGCGCTTCTTCTTCTTGTCCTTGCTGCTGCTCGCGACCTTGAGCGACGCGCCGGCCTTGAGCTTCAGCTTCCCGCGCTTCACGTGCTCCATCTCGCTCGCGTTTCCTTTCGAGAATGGAGCGAGATTGCGCTGGGAAAGAACTCACGCACAGCTTCTAAACTAAACGTTTCCACTTTTCCTTGCAAAATTCAAGAGCAGACGGGGACACTGGTATCCAGATGGCACTTTGAAGGAGATTCTAACAGTATTTAGAAAAAGAAACTGCGTGGATGCATTATGCTGACCTCGGGTAATGAATGCCACGAGCGTCTGGCTGAAAAGACACACACAACGAAAGACTGGAGTGAATGGAGAGCGAGGCGGCGGCGACTGTCTCCTCTCACGCGCATGCGGCGGGGAAGGTGAAGGCCAAGCGCATAGACAGCAGAGAGCTCTTGACATGCGCGAGCGACCCCGCACTGATCACTGCAGCGGAGTCCATCACCCAGTCCTTCCTGACGGCGGAGCCAGAAGCGAAGCCTCCAGTAAAGCGTCCACGAACGAACAAGCAGCGCTGCGGCTGCGCGCTCAGCGGGACGTGCCACGTGTGCAGCAAATGTCTCGAGAAGCACTGCACATGCGGAGAGCGCAAGCGCCACCGCTCGCTGTGCCTCGAGTCGCGGGCGTGCAACTGCCTCCTGATCGACCCAACAGACAGATGCGCTCTGTGTCACGGCTGCCGGCGCGAGCAGGAGCACAGCCACTGTCGCTGTGAGCAACACGAGCAACAGCGACTACGGAGAGCTCGTGGTGCCGCGAAGAGTGAAGCAGCGGAACGAAAAGAGAAGGCCAATGAAGGTGCGCAGTGCAAGTGTTTCGCGCTCTCGACAGACGTGATTCCTCCGACCGGCAAAGGCGTTGTGAGTGAGCGCTCCATGCGGATCCGGCGGCTCCGACGAACAATGGGCATTCCGTCTGTGGCGAATTTGTACCAAAGAAAGATCGGCGGCTCTCTCACAGATGACGAAGACGCTCTTAATGAAGAAGGAGAAGGAGGGGCCTCGGTGTCCAGCGAAGGAGTGAACAGCGTGGTGCACGAGCCACTGGCGAGAAGCATGCTCCCAAGAAAGTTGTACACGCCTCCGTACCAGTCGCTGCACTTGGGTGACGGGACGACTCTGCTCGAGTCCATCGAGCCGAAAGAGGGGACTCGTGATACCCGGGTTTTGGTAGGAGCCAATGTGAGTGGCTGCTTTTTTCTCTCTTTTGCTGTTGTTTGGCTGACATGTGTGAAGTTCTAATGCTCTAATTGCTTTCGTGACGCTCACTCAGCACGCAGGCGCGACGCTGGAGGAAACGATTGAGAGGGGTGTGAGCAACTTGCAGTTCGCGAAAGGTGCAGAATGAGCTCTTGCCTGTGGGTTTAGCGGGCTGGTGTGGTGTTTAGAAGTTGGACTGACAGCTCATGTGGACTGGTGTTTGATGTGATGGTGACAGAGCGAGAGGACGCGAAACCTGCAGACGTAAGCCATTTACTTAACGATGGTGTATTTTGATATGCGAAGAATAACATGCTTATCCATCATCGAATTGTGCCTCTTATGCTAACAGAGCCTGGTGGACTACTTGGTCCACGCATCCAGCGTCAAAGTGGGCGGCGTGGGCGAACTCGTTGGCGCGTTCGACGACTCGGCAGCTCTGGCTGCGGCGATCGTGGTGGAAGAGTACATGAAGCAGATCGTGGGCGACTTGCTGACAGAGAATCGCTCCGTGTGCTCGCTCTCGAAGGCAAGCGTCCAGACGTTCGCGTCGCACATGCTCAAGGGCTTCAACTGGGCCTTCTTCTTCTCGCCTCAGCAACGCGGCAACGCCGGCAACGCGACCAGTTGGGCAGCGCTCGTGAGTTCCATCTACGACGAGTTTGCGGCGGTCGAGAAGCTCGATGAAGCGACGATCTCCGCCGTCAAACGCGTGGAGATGCTCGACTGGATCCGCGAGATGGTGGTGCTGCACTACAACATCCTGCAACCAGATACCAAGCGCGTACCAGCCGCGGAGGAGAGCAGTGAGACGAGCGACGTGACTCCTGATGTGAAAGCACTGGAGCCTTTGCTGCCAAAAGAGTTTGTCGATGTGCCAACGCCTCATGTGCGCGTTGGGGTACACCGAGGCGACGTGCTGGGCAACCCGTCGTACAATTTCACGCTCAAGAGTAAACTGGCGGGCGACCATTACGTGCGCGTTTCCGTGGACAACATTGAGAGCGAACAGAAGGCACTGAGCAAGATCGAGAAGGTCAAGAAGGCACTCGCTGTGCAGCACAAGCGAATCTGGCGCGACGTGCTGCCGACGATCCCCATCGTGCTACAGAAGCAGCGCGCCGCTGCCCTGGAGTTTGAGACGAAGAGAAGGATCATGAAGCTGCCGAAGAAGGTGAAGCGGTACTTTGACATGAAGGACGAGAAGAAGCGGGACGAGCACGAGAAGAGGAAGAAGCGGTGGAACCAGATCTACGCCGAGATGATCGCTGCCAAGGGCACGCCGGCGTACAAGCGACACATGGAGCGCTTGCAGCGGCGCAAGGACGAGCGTGCAGCCAACAAGGCGCGACGGAAAGCGGCGCGCGCTGTCGAACAGGCACGGCGCAAAGAGGAGCAGGCGCGCAGACGGGTGGAGAGGCAGCGACTGAAGGAGGAGCTGTTCAACAAGCAGCAGGAGGAGCGAGCCCCGCAGTGGACGAAGATCGTAGAGAAGGCTCGCAAGTTCGAGGACGACCCCGCCGCCAACGAGCTCCTCCAGCAGCTGCGCCAGCAGGTCCGCGAAGCGGTGGGCAGTCCGTCGTCCAGACCGCCTCCAGGGCCGAGGAGGCCGTACGAGCTCGATCGCCGTCTTCGAAAAGGGCGGCAGTCGAAGAAAGCCAAGGAGTCGCTGGAGGCCAGCGAGAAGACCACAAGACTGCCGAGGCTCGTGCTGCCTGAGATGCATTCCTTCCATCCTGAGACGCCACCATCCATGGATACAGGTGTCGAATCCAACGAGCCCCAGCCCCCGCCAGCGGCTGACCCTCCACAACGCCGGCGGAGAGGTCGACCTCGCAAGGTGGTGCCCTCAGAGTGACTGGCTGAGCTGGATGAGAAGTGATTTGAGTGGCATGAATGAAACGGACAACCACAGTCAGCAGTTTTAGTATTTCTGCATCATATTTTTAGAATCGACTTGTTAACTTGCCTCCGCGTTGATGTATTTTGAAGACGCGAGGCGACGTCTGCTGAATGACACCGGAAACGGGAAGCGGGCGAAACGAGCGCACTTCTTCGCAGCAGCGATGAACAAGTACGAGGTGCTCGGCGTGATCGGCGAGGGCGCGTACGGCGTGGTGCTCAAGTGCCGCAACAAGGAGTCGAACGAGGTCGTGGCCATCAAGAAGTTCAAGGAGAACGAGGACGACGACCCGATGGTGCGCAAGACGACGCTGCGCGAGGTCAAGATGCTTCGCTTCCTCAAGCACGACAACATCGTGACGCTGAAGGAGGCCTTCCGGCGCAAAGGGCGCCTCTACCTCGTCTTCGAGTACATGGAGAAGAACCTGCTCGAGGTGCTCGAGGACAAGCCCAACGGCATCGACAACGAGCTCGTGCGGCGCTACATCTTCCAGCTCTGCTGCGCGATCCACTACTGCCACATGAACAGCGTGGTGCATCGCGACATCAAACCGGAGAACCTGCTCGTGAGCGCGTCGTCCGGTGAACACTCGCTGCGGCTCTGCGACTTTGGCTTCGCGCGCTCGCTCGCCGGCGGGTCCACGGGTAATGAGATGACCGAGTACGTCGCTACTCGATGGTACCGCGCGCCCGAGCTGCTGCTTGGGGACACCAAGTACTCCAAATCCGTGGACATCTGGGCCATCGGCTGCATCATGGGCGAGCTCGTGGACGGACAGCCCGTGTTCCCGGGCGAGAGCGAGATCGACCAGCTGTACCTGATCCAGAAAGTGCTGGGCTCGCTGCCCAAGCGGCACATGGAGCTCTTCGTGACGAACCCGCGCTTCTCGGGGATGAAGATGCCCGAGGTGAAGCACCCAGAGACACTCTATCGCAAGTTCAGCGGGCGGCTCTCGAAGAAGGGCATCTGCTTCCTCGAAGGCACGATCCAGTTGTGTCCCGAAGACCGGTTCTCGAGCGAAGAGTGTCTGAACCATCCGTACTTTGAAGGTCTATCGCACATGTTCCCGGGCGCGACCGGTAGCAACAGCAGCAACGTCAGTGGCCAGCACGCGATGGAAGTGAAGCCCTTGCCGCTCAATTTCGTAGATAAGCAGTCGTCGATCTCTGCTGTTACGTCTACGGAGGAAAGCGACATGGCGGGAGGCATGATGATGATGGCCGACGGCGGCGCTGAGAGCTCTCGCAACAAGTGCTGGACGTCCAGCAGAGCGACGGCGATGGCGATTAAGCCCGACGAGAAGAACGTGATGATGCGAGATAAGCGCAAGAGCGGAGCGCAAAGGAAAGGTCGAGAAGACGACAAACCCAGCAATGCGTCAAGTGACAGTAGCAGCAACCTGCTGCGCAAGGCCGCGGACCCAATGGAGGACTCGAGCATGGGCTCCTGGCGCACGAATGAGAAGCAGACGGCGGGCTACAAGGATGAGGACTTTGGGAGCTCACGTGCGATCAGCGGCCGCAAGAGGGAAAAGAAGAAAGGCAGCAAGCATTTGCCAAAGCCGTCGTCATCGTCGTCCAGTGTCGGAGCTGGCAGCAAAAAGAAGAGCTCGTCGTACAACGATGGTGGACCGCAGGCGTCCGGCATGGCGATGGCGATGGGACTCGGCTTCGCAATGGTGCGTCCGGTCTCGCGGCAGTCGTTAGCGCAGCAACAGCAGTCTACGCTGCCTCGCTACCTGCCACATTTGTCTGGCGCTGCGAACGACGCGATGATCATGACGCCACCGAGCAGCAGCAGCAACAACACATGCGGACTCGCAGGCAACGATGCAGACGACGACGATGAAGCGGACGCAAGCGTGTACAACTATCCAATGTACCCGCGCGCCTCGCTCGTGAAGAAGGTGTCGTCCAAGAAACCACGCGAGCGTGCAATAGACGGACATGAGGACATGGACTACAGCTGAGCACTGCGGGCGAGCTGCGATTTTGAGTGAGTCCGTCGTGTGGATCGCCGTGCAATGAAGGGTCGTCCTTTGGGGCATCATCGCTGATTTTGAGATCCAATGCAACACAACAGAGGCTGCTTCATCCAGGGCGGTCGGTATCCGGGCGGTGCTACTTCAGAGCGACTGGCGTGCACACACAAACAGTATTCCCATGTACGCGTGCTGGAGCTCTGCTGTTGAACACCGATGGAGCTGCTCGCGGTTCCGGCGTCATTACCGTGTGTGGAGTCCATTTCTGTCGTGTCAACACTCGAAGGACATTTGTGAATAAACCCCCCACGGTCCTTCCGACAGCAAGCGAATAAAACGCAATGGCTGACCACCCTCGACTCCGTCGCCTTCTCCATCCTCGCCTTGTACGATTCGTGTAGGGTCACCCGCAAGTTGCAACCACTCATGCTCACTCTCTAGGTGCTCGAGCTCAACGGCGCCGCCACCAAACGGAAGGGGTTCGTGAAGATCTGCCTCGTCACCAACCTCAAGCCCATCAAGCACTAGCGCAGCGAGGTCACTGTCGTCCGACTCGTCACCGGTGCCCTCTGACCACTCACCCCCAAATTCGTAAGTGTCGGTCTCGAGTCCGTGGTCAGGCTCCGAACGCTGGTCCGGATGTTGTACTGTGGGGTGTTGGGGAAGCTGGAGAGGAATGAGGTGCTGCTGCTGTTGAACGATCTGTCGCTGTTGTCGAACGAGCTCATGCTGCTCTGTCAGTTGACGCCGGTAGCGCGCGTCGTAATCGTTGAGCTGAAGCTCGACGCCTCGCATCTCACGCTCCTGCATTCTGGTGAGCTGTCCTTGCAGCTCGTGGCGAAGCTGCTGCTGGGTGAGCTCTTGTTCTTGACGTGCTTGTAGCTCTTCGCGTCGCTCTTGCTCCTCGTATTCGGCGAGTTGCCGCATTAACGCAGCGCGATCAGCATCGAGCTCGTCTGCAGCTCTCACCACGGAATACCCTCGTTGAAGGGGCCGATGCGCCTGCAGCACGCGGATGCGGATCTCCCGGCTGTTGAGGCGACGACGACGCGGCTGGGTTGTCATTTTTGCGTCACGTTGTTGTTGCGATTTAATCATGGAGAAAAAGGGCTGTCAACATTTCTTCCAGAAAGAGATATGAACTGTTCCATAAAACGGATAAAGATGGTCTTTGTTTCGTGGGTGGATGGGTTGTCGTGTAAACAGTCGAAAGCCAAAAACCCCACAGCTTCCCAGGTTGAACTTTTGGCTTTGGTCTTTTTATCTGTCGATCATTTCCCATTGCGATTTCTGCCGCGAAGCACGCAAGTCAAGTCAAGAGCTGAGGAGAGATGGTGTCGCCACTGGACGCCGAACGCGCGAAGAGCGGCCTGTCGGCCCGCGAGATCGCCTACGTGCTGCACAACAGCCAGGCGCACGTGGAGAAGCTGGAGCGACTCGAGGCACTGCTGCTGGCGGACCCCGTGTTCAACCACGACGAGATGAACTACCTGCCGCGCGGCGAGCAGTACAAGCGCGCCATCCGCATGTCTGCGCACGTCGAGATCATCGCGCGGCGCAACAAGTTGAGCGATGACGATGCCGAGCTTATGCGCAAGATCTTCCAGAACATGACGAGCTGCGCGGCGTCGACCACGCTGCACACGCTCATGTTCATCAAGAACCTGGGTCTGCTCTTTACGGAGGCGCAGCAGGAGCAGTGGATGCAGCTCGCGAAGGATTGGAAGATGATCGGGTGCTACGCGCAGACGGAGCTCGGTCACGGCTCCAACGTCCGTGGACTTGAGACCACTGCGACCTTTGTTCCGGAATCGGACGAGTTCGAGATCCACTCGCCCACGCTCAGCTCCATGAAGTGGTGGCCCG
>JAASFQ010000140.1:0-41476 GCA_023333845.1 Globisporangium polare | reverse complement strand
CGACGAGGACCGCAAGCAGCAGCAGCAGCAGCGCAAGAAGCGCGGCCGCCGCGAGCCCGACCTCTCGGACCCGCTCATCGACATCGCGCAGGTCGCGCACGTCGTCACCACGGTCCTCAAGTACAAGAACGACTACGCGCCTGTGCTCCATCCGCAGGACGAGTTCAACCTCTGGGCCGACAAGGACCGCGCCTGTCTCACGGACGAGGAGCTCGAGAAGATCGAGGACGACGAGGCCAACGCGGACCTGTTCCAGATCGACCACAGCGAGGGTGCGGCGGCCGCGGCCAGCGTGTTCGAGATCCGCGAGCGCGCTCGCTCGCGCTCGGCCAGTGGCGGCGCGATCCACGTGAGCGCGTTCGCGCACAGCGAGCGTCCGCGCCGCATCTCGGAAGCCAGCGACGAGGGCTCCGTGGACCTGTACGCGAGCGTCCCAGCCACTGCGGTCGTATTGGGGGGACAACGCCAGACGACGCGCCACAGCGACCCACTGGAGACCTCGTTTGAGGACTCGGACGAGACCGAGGACACCGTGGCTACGGGTGGGATCCATCCGTCCATGAGCGACCTCCAGCGCTCGAACGCGGCGCTGGTGATGTGTTCCGACCGCGGTGCGGGCATTAAGGCTTTGCTGACTATGCCGTCTGGAGTGGACTCGGCTGTCCCACCGCCATCCTCACGACGGAACGGCTCGGCGGTCTTCTCGGTCGTGTTCAGAGAGGAGCGCGAGTGGGGCTGGTCGGCCAAGTTTTTGCTGGGACTCCACGAACCGATCCGCCACGCGCTCTTCGTCATGGACCGCTTCTTGGAGCAGAGCTACAATGCGCAGGAGATGACGGCCCTGGAGAAGCAGGTGCAGCAGTTTTTTGTGTGGTTCAAGACGTACTTTGTCGAGTACCTCAAGTGCCAGCACTCGCTCAAGACGACGGTGCTCCACCCGCTCATCCAGCTCAAGTACTCGACGAAGCAGGAGGTCGCCAAGACCTACGAGGAGATCTTCCACTGCCTCGAGCAGATCCAGCACGAGGAGCGCGCGCTCTGCTCGACCGCGGGCGTGAACGACGCGTCGACGTGGCTCGCGCGCCTCGAGTCGCTCCAGCAGTTCATCCGCAAGCTCCACCTGACGCTCAAGGGCGTACTCAACCTCGAGGAGAAGACGCTGTACCCGGCCTTGAGCGCGGCGTTCACGGAGACGACGTTCCACAGGTACGTCATGCCGCGCGTGTTCAAGTCGATCAAGGCGAAGCGTGTGGTCGTGCCGTGGATCCTCGAGCGCAGCAAGGTCTGGGGCGGCGAGGCCGAGCAGCAGAGCATCAAGAGCATGCTGCCGTTCTCGGCCCGGTTCATGTACAAGAAGATCTGGCACCCGTACTTCATGAGCAACGTCGCCGGCGTCATGAAGAACCTGAACGAGTTTGTCGACAACTCAAGCGCGCTCATCCCGGCGGCCGGGAGCGCCGAGAGCAGCAGCTGCGCCTTGATGTAACACCGTCGCTGTCGAAGGTATCGTCTTCACTGGATGGACAGCAGAAGCGAGCGAGTGAGTGAGCAAGCGTGCTAGGCAAGAAGGGTGGTGCCTTCTATTTATTTGAATCTACTACACCACAACACACAACAGCGACATGAGGGCCCCCAAGACCCGCGAGGAGAGAACTGCTAGCATCTAGCACGAGGAGCTCTTTGGCGAGAGGGCGACGTCTGCAGGAAACACGATAAGTTACAAAATGTCAGTGGGGATTTGAGTTCTTCGTGTGTCTGTGTGTTCAATCGGCTGAGGTTGTCGTTGGTCTGCGCTGTCTATGTTGCCATCCCATGGACATGGTACCATCAAGTTCTCCAATCCATATGCTTGGACGATGAACACCACGTCGAAGATTTGAGCATGTGATTTTCAAGGTCGAGGCCGTGAACGCGCAACCTGAGATGGACAAGGGTTGATCGAGACAAAAGCTCATCGAACAGACCCACGTTGTGCAGTAAATGGCGATAGTCAGAGCGAGGGTCATGAACACTTCCACATCTTGACAAGCTACGCACTCGAAAGCACGTTCGTGGTCTTCGTTTATCTTTCTTCTACTCACGATGCGCTAAGAGCGACGGACACTTCCTCAGTCATCGTCACTGGAGATGTCGTTGTCAGAAACAGGATTCTCGTGCGGGGAGATCGACGAAATCGGCTTCTTGGACTTCGACGACCGTTGTGAATTCTTCTTTGAAAGTGCCAACTTTGCTTTCTTCCGACTGCGCGCCTTCGGCTTCGACGTTGGCGCTGGAGTGGCGCCAGCTGCTGGCTCCAGTTCGGGAACTGATTGCGACGCTTTCTCCGAGCCTTGCGACAAACGACGAGGTCGAGTGCGACTTCTCTTCGCGGCAGGAGGTTCAGCAGCCTGCTCTTCGTCACCTTCATCGTTCACTGCAGCTGACGATCTCGGAGCAGGTTTCTTGTCTTCGTGTGCAGATGCCTCGTCTGATGATTCGAGCACCAGTTCCAACTTCGGCGAAGTTTTCTTCTTCTCATGCGGAGACGACTTCTTTGGGGATTCTACCACCATTTCCAGCTGCGTCGGCTTGATCGAGCTCTGCACCAACAACAACAATCAGAAACACTGTCGGCATTTCATCCATCACACATACAGATATCAAATTGCGTCACACAAAACGCACCGTCTTGATTTCAGCGCACGAGTTGCAGACCCAGCTCTCCTTCGACTTCTTCGCAGCCTGGCGACCGGACATGTTGACGCACTTCGGGTGGAAGTTCAGACTGCACGATGCACAGTGCAGCGACAGTGCCGAGTCCTCTGGGTCCTCGGATCCGCAAACGCAGTACTTCTTCGGCTCTGCGTGCTTGGCTGCCACATGCTCTTTGCAGTACAACGAGTATGGAGATCCGACGAACTCGCCGCCGCTCTCGATCGCGCATCGCAGGTGGTAGTTGCAGCGGCATTTTGCCACAACGCAGCCGACAGTAGCTCCGGCCTCTTTACACTTGGAGCACTTGAGCTGTCGTCCTCGCTTCAGCGCGCGGGGTAAGTTGCAGAACACGCCATTTGTTTTCACATACACTTCGGGTGAGTGAAGCGCGCAGTTCAGGTGAACAAACACCATCTCGACCGACTTGTCCTGGAACTGCAGGCGCACAGGAGCCTCCACGAACGTGCCTTCAATCGACGAAGCAACCGGGTCGGCCTGCTTGGCTGCTGCTGTCTTTGCTTGCGCCGACCGACTCGATCGCCGAGACTTGCTGTTTGAAGGAGGCAGATCGTCGGTCTTGACCAATGTCTCCGCGACAACGTCGCCCTTGTGACAGAATCCACAGATCTTGACCGACGGAATGCTCACCCGCTTGCGCTTGCCAGGAGTCGATTCCGCATCCGCATCTTCGTCGACAGAGGTTGACGACCCGTGTCCACCTTCGCCCATGCCACCATTTTCATCGGTTCCGGCAATTCTCGCAGCTGATCCGTTGCTGACCGACGCAGATTTCTTCGCGTCGACCTTCACTGGAGTCAGCACTTTCTTCTCTCTCAGATGCGTGGCGCAGATCATGAGGTTGATTGACAGCCGCATGAACTGATCCGTGGACTTCATGCAATGCGGGTGGAACGCCTGCGAGCAATGGATGCAGCTCACGACACTCATAGGCTTCTTGGACGGCTTCTTCTGTTCATCGGCAGGGCATCCATGGCAGAAATGGCTCGGACATCGGAATCGCTTCTTACCGACCCACTCGACACGAGGGTGCTTCGCCAAACAGCCCTTGTGGTAGAACCGACCGCACTTTGCCATTGAGCACTGGATAACGCCAAACTCCACGCCCATCTCGCCCACTTGCTTGCAAATCAGGCACATGTGGCGACCAGCAGCACAGTCGGGACAGAGCCAGTGGTCATCGCCAGGCTCAGTGTCCATGCCGATGCACTCCAAGTGGAACGACCGGTGGCAAGGACCGTCGCACAGGAGAATCAAGCCACCGTCGCCGCAGAGCGTGCAGAGATCGTCGCTGTCGTTGATGACCCCGCCTTCGAACTGAATCGGAACTGGTTCCGCAATCGCTGGCGCGACCTTCCTCTTCTTGTTGTTCGCTGCCTTGCCTCTGTTCGGACTGAAGATGAGCTTCTCGCGAGCCTGCTCCTTGCGTGCTGGTGGTCTGCCTCGCTTTCCAGTCTTCTTCGACGGCTTCTTTCCTCCGATGGCTTCATCGTCGTCATCTTCCGGGGCGCTGGGAACGTCATCGTCACTGTCAAGACCATACATTGCCCCAGAAGTCGCCTTCCTCTTCTTGCTTGGCGTGCTGTCGTCGAGGTCCTTCTTTGACGGGAGAACACGGCAGCTTCGCACGCGCGATTTCTCGAGCTTGTTCAAGTAGCTCTTCACCAAATCCAGCTGCTCGGCAGAAAACTCTTTTCGGTACTTTGTGGTGACCGCGTGCAGGATCTGGATGGCGATGTCGTATTCGTGCGAGAGGTTGGCGCCAAAGCGCGTGTCTTCGTCGTTACCGTTCTTCATCTCATTCACCAGCTCGGTCAGTGCAATGTCCAGGTTGCTGATGAACTTGATCTTCGATTGCCGCGAGCTGATCGCACTCCCATCCTCGAGCTTCATGATCAGCATCTCGACAGACACGGCGCCAGGAAGAACCTTCTCCCAGAAATTAGGATCGTCAACTGCGAGCTCGCCCGTTGAACCTTCGGCGACGAAAGACGATCGATCAACTGACATGCCTCCGAGCGACTTGCGCACGCGCTTCTTCGCTGGTGACTTGCGGAGATGGCTTGGCACAGTCGATCCGCCAGTTCCCTCACTGTCCTCTTGGTCGGCTGTACCCTTGTCCACCACACGGACGTGAGCGTTCTCTTTCAGGATCGTCTCGATGTCGCGATCTTGAAACTCCTTCGACGCAGTGTCGTCTTCTTCCATCAGTGCGTATGCACCGCGCTTCAGAAGCTCCACGAGAACCTCTGAGGACGGCTTCTCGACCTGAGCAGTTTCACTAAATGACGCAGTGCCGAGAATCGCGTGCTCCAGTCCGAGCTTTCGCGAAGCACGATCAAACATCTCGCTTTCGTACGTGTTGCGAGTCACCAGTCGATAAATCTGCACAGTTTTCTTCTGGCCGATTCGGTGGCAGCGGGATTGGGCTTGAAGGTCGTTCTGCGGATTCCAGTCGCTGTCGAAGATGATCACCGTGTCGGCAGCGATCAAATTGATGCCGACGCCGCCAGCTTTCGTACTCAGCAGGAACACAGTCGACTTGGAGTTCGGACGCGAAAATCGGTCGATTGCGCTCTGTCGAAGGCTTCCACTTGTCGATCCATCCAGCCGTTCGTAACCGAAGCCGTTGATCTCGCAGTAGCGCTCAAGCATGTCCAGTTGTTTCAGGAACTGACTGAAGATCAGCACTTTGTGGCCCTCGCTCTTCAGTTTCGGAAGCAGTTTCGACACCAGCACCATTTTACCCGAGCACTGCACAACCTTGTTCATCACATCGGCGGGAGACGGTCGACTCCCAAGCTCCTCGAGCTCTCGGTCTTCAACGCCCTTGATCAGGAATGGGTGGTTGCAGCACATGCGAAGCTGGAGCTGGATGTTGTTCAAAGTCGGGAGCGCGTTCTTCGTTCCTCGATACAGGAAACTCTTGTTCTTGTCGTAAATTGCGCGGTAGTATTGCTTCTGCAGCGTGGTGAGCTCGACAGCAATGATCGTCTCCTCCTTCGGTGGGATGCTCTTCTCGACATCTTCTTTCACGCGACGAAGAATGTACGGCCCGAGCAGCTTCTGCAGCTCTTCCACCTGCTCCTGAGAGATCAGCTTCCCAAAACTGGCGTTGAACTCGTCCATGTTGTCAAACTTCACTGGCTCCAAGTAGTTCAGCAGCACCCACAGTTCTTGAATGTTGTTCTGCAGCGGCGTTCCTGTCAGAAGCAGCTTGCGGTCACACCGGAATGCACGCATTTGCTTCAACACTCGAGACCCGGTGCTCTTCAGACGATGGGCTTCATCCACGACAATCAATCGCCAGTGGATTTGCTCCAGCTCTTCGAAGTCAGCAAGGAGAGTCTCGAAGGTTGTCAGCAAGATGTTGAACTTGAAAATGGTGTTCCCCATTCCTGGGTAGTACCACTCTTGGTCTCGGATGATGCTTCGCATGTCCTTAGCGGTGAACTTGTTAGCTCGATCGCCCACATCGTGATAAACGCAGACGTTCAGATCAGTCCAGCTTTCAATCTCACGACGCCAGTGCTGGATAGTCGAAAGTGGAACGACGATCAGGTACGGTCCACGGATCGCTTCCTCGGTTCGCAGATGCTCGATGAACGACACCACTTGCACCGTTTTACCGAGACCCATCTCGTCTGCCAAGATCGACGATCGCTGGGCCTTGAAGCAGGTAATCATCCAGTTCAACCCTTCCACTTGGTATTGACGCAGAGTGCGCCCACCCTTGTACGTCGGCGACTGCTCGTACGGGATAAACTCGTTCTTCTCATGCTCTGCGCTGTTGCCTTGCGCGTTGCCTTTCTTGCGCTTCGATGGGAGGAAGCTGGCGAAGTGCTCGTGCGGGTCGATGCTGTTGTCGATTACCCCAGCATACAGGTGCTGCATTGGCCCGTTCGGCGAGATGTAGCTCGACTGGCTCACAAGTACGGACGACACGGTCGATGACGCCACAGGAGTCGAGCCGACCTTCAGCATGGGCCGGAATTTTTTGTAGCTGTAGTCGACGTACTCCGACTCGGTCGCCGCATGCTCAGGGAGGATTTCCTGCTGGAGCGCTACTTGCTTCGCTACCGAGTATGGTGGGTACATGTATGCTGGGCGGCGTGAGTGGAAGTGGAAGAGAATCAAGTCTGGGGATCGTCCGATGGCTTGGATCACATCTTGGAACGGCAGCCCTCCCACTGGGATGTTGTTCACCGCAACGAGTACGTCGCCTGGAGAAATCACGCGAGACGCCTCGGCGGGGCCGATCTGACCAGTACTGAGGGTCTGGAACCCAAGTACCGAAGCGCATTCATCGTCAGTGACACCCAAGCGCAAGCCAAGACCGTGCTGCGTTCGTCGCAATGCAACGCAGAACTCGGTGAACGTCGGGATGCCAGCGAAGCTTGTTGCCGGGAACTTGGAGTTGTACTTGACTGCTTTTGGAATTGGCTTCAGTTCGGTCGGGTAGCCAAGTGCGATGTGTTCAACGATAGAGCTCAGCACGTCAGCAACTTCGTCTTCGGGTTTCTTCTTCGAAAGCGAGTCTTCGCTGTAGTCATCGTACTCAGCTTCAATCACGCCTGGATACATCGGACGAAATGGAGCCACTTCATCGTCATCATACTCGTCGTCTGACGAGTCGGCGTTTTCATCCTCCGAGTAGTCTTCGTCTTCTTCTTCCTTCGCATTCACAGCTCCAATCAGGTGTTGCTTCTTGCTCACGTACGCGTTCGAGAACACGCCGCACTGCTTCAGCACATCCTTGTCAGGCGCGTGGTTGTTCAGAAGGCAGTGGAACGCATAGAGCTGCGCTTTCACTTGCTCCACCATCCTCAGCTTCAGGTACTCTGGACTGCCGTACGCCTTGCCGAGAGTCTTGAGTTCTCGACTGCAGTCACCTTCGTGTCGCCAGCCGAGAGTGCAGAATCGGTCTTTGTCACAGCTCTTTTGAGCAGTCATGTTGAGCAGGTACGGGTTTCGCTTCGCACAGCACGGCAACTGGCAGGTGCTTTCCAGGATCTCTTTCTGGCTTGGAATGCGGCTGAACTTAAAATATCGCTGGATCTGCTCGTCGTCGCCAATGTCTTCCGGTCGCTCCCAAGTCGAGTACTTCACCGATATGCCGATCCACTTGACGAGAAAGAACGTCGCATGATCGTTCGCTTTCACTGAACCATTTGCGAGCTTACCTGAGGCCTCGGTTGCTTTGCGGTTGAACTTCTTGTCTTCAGTGCCCACTGGCTCGCACAGAATACTTGGAATCGAGCTTGAAGCAGAGACCACATTCTTCGGCGACACTGGCGCGATTTTCTTCTCGTCCGGCAGCTCCTTCTCTGCCGCTTTTCCTGGATCCTCTTCCTGCTTCTCGATCGTCTCTTTCGCGTCACTCACTTGTTTCTCGAACTTGTTGCGAACCTCACAGAATGTGCAAAACCATTCCCCCACTGGTAGCTCGGTCATCTCTGGCGTAGAGCAGTACATGTGGATTTCGCCGTCGCAACGATCGCAGAGAAGCAGCTGCTCGCTGTTGTCGTTCTTTCGGCAAATCGTGCAGCCAGGTTCCCACGGAGACCACAGGTCGTAGCTGTCTTCGCCTTCTTCACGGAACTCTTCGGCGAGCTTCTTGTCTGCTTCCTTGTCAGCAGTCGGTTGCAATTTCAGCCACGCAGATGGAGCCAAAATCCACTCGTAGATCCATTTCTCAAAGGTTTTCGAGAGATCGTCGGTGAGCAACCAGATGTCCGACCCAGAGGCATTGAACTCTTTACAGTTCGAGAAGACAAGTCGCACGTCGGATATGAACAGCGACGCCGCAGCTGGCCCGACGTAGTAGTTCTCTCTTGATAGTCTCGACGCGATCGTGCCAAAGTCCATCGGGTTCAAGATGTAGTTGAGGTAATCTGGAACTTCCCTGCCACCATTTCGAAAGAAGGAAATTGTTAGCGAGGCTGCATCATTCTTGGCTTCATAGCTTCAAGGATCATATCAAGCAGAACGTACTCCGTGTCAACTGGGTGCTCGAAAATCTCGCCGCCGTTCTCGTTCAAGAGTTTCTTGACGATCCCTGCCATTCGCTCGGGAAGCACGTCGGCGTTGCTGAGGAGGAAGTAATCGGTCACGCTCGGGTACTTCGGCGCGAACGGCAGCTCCTGACGTCGCTTCTCGATCTGGTCGTCGAGTTTGTCGCGGGGGTCGACGCGATGGCTCAGGATTTTCTCGACTGTGACTTTGTTCGCCTCCAAGTCGTCAACATCGTCGATATCCTGGTACCCTTCGCGGCGTAGCTTGCGGTCAAAGAGCTGCACGCGATGCTGCTTCTGGTAGCCCTCGGGGATGAAGAGCTCCAGCTCAGAAAACGTGAGCCACCACAGGTGCAGATACGAGCGACCGACAAACTTGCAGAGGTACTCGACCAGCCCACTGCGCTTGTTGATGCGACGCCCAACGATCGAATCCAGGTGCGGGTACGTCGAGTCCTGCAAATAACATGAGCATACACAAGAATTAGCATAGCGTCAGCATTTCAGCGTTATACAGTCGATACTTCCGACTCGCGCCACATTGTTCAGCCTTATCGAGCGTACCGATCGCAGCTGGTAGTCCAATTGGCGCGCTTTCCGCTTCTTCTCTGTCGCAATGATTATTTCTTCGTCTTCAGAGCCATCGTCCTCGACGTACTTGATGTTCTTGAGGCTCTTGCGACGATTGCGACGTCCATCTCCGCCACTTTCCTTGGTGTTAACGGACGTTGTTGCATCCTACGAGGTTCATATAATGGCCGATTAATCACCAGATGACAGGGATCGGATCTGATAGGAAATGCGTACCTGTTGCTGCTCTGAGACTGCGAGCTGCTGCGGCTGCTCCGTCACTGCAACCTGTTGCTGTTCCACTGGAACTGCGAGCGGCTGCTGAGCTGGAGCTGCGAGCGTTCGCTGCTCAGTAGCTACGACTTGCTGCTGTGACTGCGATTCCGAGACAACGTGGGCTTCCTGCGTCGGCGGGGCGACAGCAACAGCTGGAGCTGCCGACGCTGTTTCTGCCACTATTCACAAATACGCATCAATCGACCTTAGTAAATCATTATCAAGCCCACATAGCGAGTAAATTGTAGCCATCTGCATCCGTCTTGCTCTCGACGCAGGTCAAGCCAAGTGGCTGGCGCGCGTGCGCTCTTGGAATGCGCACTGGTCACATGCCAGCCACCCAGCCACCACGTCGATAGCACTGCATCCATGCGGAGTGCATCGGCACATAATTGCACGCATACACACCTCGCGGCGCGGGGTCCATGGCGCGTGGAGCGAGCGCGTGGGGACTGACTGCGGCGGTTGGTTACTCTTCCGCGCGCTTTGCCCGCACCCGGGATTGCCTTTTGCCTTTTGTGTGCGATGCTCGCCCAAAGAGTCTGCTGCGCTTTGCCTTTTGTTCGATTTGAATTGACAGGACGGGAAGGGAAAGAATTGCTTTGCACTTGATAGTTGTAGGCTTCAATTCAATGAATTGGCATCTTCGCTTTCCCGCGTTTTCGAGCGCAAAGAGGGTAACCTTATGAGGCTACGCGATCAAGAAGATTGAAAAGCGTAACCCGACTGAACCACCGTGCTTGATCGAATCGATGATCGACGGATCCATTTCAACGATCGCAGCCTTTCGGTATCAAGTCTCGGAGGCAGGCGCTTCTGGAAGGTGTCTTTGGTGTGTTCTGACAGAAGCTCCGCACCAGAAATAAAGTGGTCCAGCAATTGCCGCTGCTGAATCGTAGCCAGCGCATTGAAAGGAAGCTCGTGCCATCGACTCGGATTACATTATTGTTCGATGAGCGGTTTTCCAGCTCACCCATCCCTTGATGGGAACCCACGCAGGCAAGCTGCAGCAATACTGAACAAGCTCCTTTTGCATGGCTGATACGCGCTCCGCTTTAGTGCAGTCGTCATCCGAGGGTCGGCGGTTGAGTACACCACGCGTGCCGACTTACATCCACAGACTTGGACCACATAACGACCTAAGGGTGGTCTTGCACTCCTCGCTGCATTCATTGCCAGGAGTGAACACTGTTGTGTCGTCCGCACCTGCTTGAGCTGGTGGTGCGGTACTGGCGCACTTGCTCATGCGCCGTTGTCTGACGCGCAGTTTAACGACGAGGCAACGGCTCGGCTATCGTCCTTCAGATGCACTCGGTGGAGCGTACCTACCTTCTCGCGGCGCTTCTCCATGATGCTGTAACTGCGTGGCCCCGTCTTGGTGGACTCGGCCACAATCAGTTCGCGGCTTGGCCCCCTTTTCGCTTTTTTGCTTTCCGTTCGCGTCAGCTTTGAGTGGCAAAAAACCATGTTCTTCCCTTTGACTTGTTGGCCTAAATAAGTGAAGTGCTTGTGAGAAAGATCCTGTTTTCGACCTTTGGCGTAACCAGCGAGAGGTTACGCAACTTCAGCTGAGAAGCTTTCGCCAGAAAATGACAAAAACAGGTTCTCGGCTCTCAATGGGCACACTCGGGAGCAACGCCTGCTCAGCTCTTCTCACAACTCAAAGTCTCCACAACGAACTAACGACTCGCACTCAGAAAGCCATGATGCACGACCTGGAGCTCAGCGCCAACCAACACGATGACGCCCACGAAGAAGCGATGACGCCATTGAAACCACAACAACAACTGCAGAAGCACGAGCCAGGCAGTCCTGAGGAGAGTGGACCTGCGTCCTCGTGCACCCAAACGGCGTGGCAGTGGGCGTGCTGGTCCGGCGAGAAGACGTGGGACGGCCTCGACTTTGCCGGCGAGGTCGTCGCCAACTTCTTGGGGCTCACGACTTCCAAGTACCAGTGGATGATCGACATGCAGGAGCGCGAGGATGAGGACCGCCGGCAGCGCAAGCTCGAGGCCCGGCAGCGGCGCCAGCTGCGCCTCGAGCAGCTCCTGGAGCAGGAGAAGCGCAAGCTGCAGGAGCTCGAGGCCGGTGGAGAAAATGGCGCTTTAGACGACGAGTCTCGCGAGGACAACCAGAGCGCAAGCGGCGACGACGACGAAGACCTCGAGCTCTTCCCGGGATCGTCGTGCTAGCTGCCTGAGAATTGCGTGATGTGCGATTTACATGTTCAAGCACAGCAACCAAAAGACTGACCCTCGATGGCTCGTTGGTGATGTTGTGTCTCTATTGCGTGGTGTCCTGTGAATGAGAATGGCGAGGTTATCTGGTCGTTACGAACGAGCTCACAGCCAGCTCATCGCTCTCTCTATTGGTCGAACTCGAATGCGTCGAGGGCTGCGAGCGCGACCTGCTCCTCCTGTCGCTTCTCGAGGTTTTTGACCTTGACGAACTTGTTCTGGACCTCTTCGCTGCCCAGGATCACCGCGTGCAAGCAGCCGGACTTCTCTGCAGCCTGTGAAATCATTAACATCGACCATAGCGATAGAGTTTCGTGAGCACAGTCACCACCACCCGCGTCTTATAAGGACATCTCACCTTCATCTGCTTCTTGAGGTTGCCTCGGCCGTGGCAGAAGTGCACCGTGAGCCCTCGCTGACGCAGTATCTGCAGTGTATGCAACCATTTTGTTGCTTGTTAGTACCGACAGCTAATCGACATCGAGAAGGCGATCAAACAAACTAAAGAGCTTACATGGGCGACGCGCATGGCTTCGTGCAACACCGCGTCTTGGTCGTCGCCAACAAGTACAGGGACAACCTGCAGAACAACACAATAGATCCACTCACTCAGCCAGTCTTCTCAAGTTTGGCCGCAACATAACCAACAGATAGAGCTTACAGCGATCGTGCTGGATGCCACGGCGCTCGTCTCGCGAAGCAGATGCAGGCGATCGACGCCAGCGGCCCAGCCGATGCACGACACGGGCGGTCCTCCCAGCGTCTCAGAGAGGTTGTCGTAGCACCCGCCGGCGAGCACAGCGATCCCGCCGCTACCGGCGTCCCCTTCATCGTCAGTGGACGACAAGTTCTCGACAAACTCGAACACCGTGTGACTGTAGTAATCCTGTGGACGTGGATAGGTGAGCCCCTCAAACTGGTACCAATAGAAAAGATAGACAAGCAGCTTGACGCACCAGTCCTCGCACGAGACGCGCGTTGTGGCGATAGCGAATGCCGAGCGCCTCCAGACCGCTCAGCACCGCGTCAAAGCGCGCCGAGGCCTCTTTCGAGAGGTACGCTTCGAGACGAGGCGCGTCGGCCACGAACTTCTTGTCTTCTTCGCTCTTGGAGTCCAGAATGCGCAGCACGCTCCCGCGCTCCAGTCTAAGGCACACAAAGAGAAATACAGAGCCATGAGACTCGGTCACTGTCATTAGAGCTTCAGCTTATAGTGGTGTCTGAAGAGCCTCAAACATACCGGTTGATGCTGTCCGCCGAGAGCTCGCTCTTGTACTGGGAAAAGTACTCCTCCAGCGCGATACGGTAGCGGCCGCGGCTGCAAATGCAAATGAGACGTGTGAGTACAGCAATGATCGATTGGCAATCTGCAGAAACCAGCAGTACCTCTCAGCGTCGCCGAGCGAATTGAGCTCCAGCACGGCCTTGCTGCGGACTCCCAGTGCCTGCAGCGCGTCGGACGCCATTGCGATGACCTATCATAGGCGAAAAGACTTGAGTTTAGTCTGAGTGGAACACTGACGAACATGCGAGTTCCTGCCGGTGAACCCTCGTACTTCGACGTCGACGGATGGCCCAGAGGAGCCCACGAACTCGACACCTGCATGCACGAGAGCAGACGAAGCTCGCAATTAGAATCCTCACACTCTACTCGATACAAACTCTCGACAACACTGCATTTGACGCACCGAACTGCTGGAATTCACGGTAGCGGCCTCGCTGCGGGCGCTCGTAGCTGTTAACATCAAGGTGGAACATGGTGAGCCACGATCGCTATCGCTGGTCACGAGTAGCTTCATTAAGCGCAACGCACCGGAACATGCTGCCGCTGTACGTGACTTTCTGCGGCAGCGAGAACATGAGGCTGTTGCTCAGCAGCGCGCGAATGATCCCTGCGAGTGCCAACGCAGTTCACAAACGACAAACCAGAGCGTCACTAGAAGTCCCAACAACAGCTTATAGCGAATGCACACACAACGAGCGAGTCCTCGCGTTACCAGCAGTGCCTTCCGGTCGCAGCGTGACGCTCTTGCCCGAGTTGTCCTTGAAAGTGTACATCTCCTGCAGCAGTCCAAGCGAACAGGTAGAGCGACACACAGCACAACTGTGAGCACTCCTTCTCATCGTATGCGCAGTCAATGTGCTGCAAGAGCAACCGCAGCCAAACCTTCATGACGATGTCCGATCCGTCCCCGAGCGAGCGCGAGAAGAGGTCCGTGTACTCGAGAAGCGGCGTTTGAATCTGCATACACCGACCAACCTATGTGAGTACCGCTGCCATGGCGCAGTACCACAGCACTGCACACAAGGCGATGCTCTCACTACCCACCGGTCGGAATCCGTAGCCGCCCACCGTCCGCTGCAGCACTTGGAGCACCTGCTGGTGCTGCTCGGCATCCTCAGCGAGCAAGTCGCGGGTGCCGCGCACACGACTAACCGCTGCTGCTTTCACCGCTCTGCCGCCAGCAGTGGCACTGGATGTGGAGGCCAGGCGCACAACGCTCGTCAGCGAGCGGCTGCACGTTGCAGCGGCAGATGCGCTTCCGCGGCGCGATGCTGCCCACATTCGATCTGTTGCAAAAAAGTGTGAGTGACTCGCCAGCATCAAATTTGCCATCCAGTGCTGATGTTTTGCATATGCATTCTGTAAGTCGCGTCTCTTTCCACGTCGGGTCCAAGACTTGCTCGAGTCTGCTGTGAACAAACTTGAGAATGAGCTGTATCGGTCATTGGAACCAATCGGTTTGGTCTTGACACTTTAGTATCGGACTTTGGAGGGCTCGATTGCGTCTTGTATAGAGAGGAGTCTGCATCGATCGATGGCATGTGATATCGGACTCAGGAGGGCGGAAGCTCTTTGGATCGAGTCAACGGCTCTGTACAAGACGCAAGACTGCGGAGGTATCAAATTCTCTATCTCCACATGATTGCGAGATAACCGAAGTCAGTGGATTCGTTTCCCCCGTATGTTCCTGTTTTGTTCCAGTTGAGCAAAATGAACGCCTCGCAACACGCATACGAGTCCGCGACTGCTCCAGATATCACTTGCAATCTCCTCTTCAGATCACCCATCTCTCTCTTGCGTCGCCGGAAAAAAGGCGATCGAAATCCCCTCACAGAAGTCATTTTGCCTGCCAGCACTCCATTTTCGCCCGACTTGCCTCACTTGCACACAACACACCCAAAAAGATGGTTCAGTTTGGTCGAGCGGTCAAAGCCAAGCCACTGGTCGCCTTTTTAAAAGAAAAATGGAGCACACGAAGCGCAAGGCGACCGCCGTGGACGCTGCGGCGAAGAGCGCGGGCGGAGCGCCGCAGGACACGCAGAAGATGATCCACACGCGCAGCTGCAACCGGCGCGAGGTCTGCTCTTGCTTCCTGCGGCTGCAGAGCGCGTACTTCCAGAAGAACCTCGTCGCCGTCGCGAAGCGCAGGAAGAAGAAGCAGCAGCAGCCGCGAGAGGACGAGCAAGTCGCACCTGGCGGCTTAAGGGTGGCGGCTCTTAAGAGCGAGGCGAGTGACAACGAGAGCAGCACAGCGACGCCGTCCAAGAAGAAGCGGGCGGCGAGCACTCGCCGCTACCGAGCAGTCATGAACCTGCAGCTTTTCGATATCGAGGCAAAGCAGCTGATTTCCATGTTCCTGCAGCCCGCGGAGCTCGCAAAGCTGAGCATGGTGCGTGGTGCGAATTGCTGCTGCTACTGTTGGTCATGCTGGTCAATGGCGGGCTCTTACAAAGACTGATCGAGTCTGGTGCTTTGCTTGTCGTGTGTATTCATGCTTTGCAGGTGAGTAAAACAATGCAGAAAGAAGCTGAGATGATCGCTGAGCGCGGGACGCGGGCGTTCGTGTCGGCGCCGTCGCGCACCGAGATCATACTGAAAGCGGAGAAGCAGGAGAGCGAGACCTGGGCGCGCTACCTCCACGTCCAGATGAACTGCGTACGTTGCTGCTTGGCTGTTTGAGTGGCCGGTTGACGACGGACTGTTGCTGTTGCTGCACCAGCCCCACTTCAGTGCTCTACTACGAATCACCAACGACTAACCAGTTGCTATATGGTGTCATGGCACAATGCTGCAGGTGCACCGGCTGCTGGTGTATTACACGGGCTACAAGACGGGCCAGATGCGCACCGAGTTCGCGCACTGGACGTTCGGCATCGTGGAGATCGACCCGAACGACCCGTCGCTCGTGGTGCTGCCGAACACGTGGAAGTTCCACCAGCACGAGCCGTGGGTGCACCGGCGCGCGAACGGCAAGAACGGCGAGTGGCTGCTGCGCGAGGCGTACAAGCGCGGTCGAGCGCCCAAGGTCTTCGGCCAGCAGGTCAAGGAGTGGGCGTCGAGCCTTCAGCCAGGCTCTTTTGTGGCTGTCGCGGTGAGTTTGCACTTGAGCGAGTCGAAAATGATGCTTGTGGTTGAATCTGGTTTTCTCACACGCTTGTGGTATGAACAATATAGTACCAGAATGCTGGATCCGAGGAGCCGGCGTGGTGGGAGGCGCAGGTCTGGTACGTGTGGCGGGCCAAGGGCCAAGCGGACCCCGCCACTGTGCTCGACGCCCAAGCTGGCGTGACGATGCAAGTGCATCCTGATGACCTGCTCGAGCATTTCAAGGTACGTAATGCGCGGTGGTTCTCTTCTCAAGGTAACTACGGTGTTTGACTAAGCTATGATTGTTTCTTCTTACGCAGAGCAACCCGCTGCATGTGATCGACGTGTGCTCCACGTCTGGCAAAGTCTGCGGTTTCTGCGCGCGGCGGGGGAAGTCGTTCCACTACTGCCACGTCGAGAAAGGACACCCGATGCTCTGACGAGTTTCAGTGTCTACGGCGGACTCTCGAGAGAATAAATGGAATCTCCACAGCACCCCATCCATCCATGTCGTGCCACTTGTTCGTTTCCACACACGATTTCCAATTTCATTAAACAATTCTCAAAGTGAACGCATTCCTGCCTTCCTCCGCTGCCTGTGAGCTGGTTGGTCTTGCAACCAAACACGCGTAGTCCTCGTGACTCGTCTTCATGCAGCAGCAGCTCAGACTTCGTCCTCCCCTAATCTACTATTCATGATGCTCTTCCGACATCAACGACCGACTACACAGCGATTGCAGCCAGTGGTCGTGGACCGGAGAGCTTGCGGATGCTCGCGAACAAACTCTTCTTCTCGTTCGCGTTGCCCCGTCGGAAACGAAGCACAAGCGGTCGCTTCGCCTCATTCAGCTCCCAGAGCGTGTGCTTCAGGCCAGCGTGCTCGATGTTGGCGCGTCCGATCGCCACAAGGCAATCGCCAGGGTTGACTGCAGCAGTTTGGCCCGAGCTGCGGCGGACGATGAGCTTTGTGGATCGCATCTTCGCATCACGTTTTGGTTCCAGCTGAAGTCCCATCGCGCCGCTGTTCTTGATCACGACTTCGTACTCGTTCGCCTTCACTCGCTTGAGCGTGGACACGCTCACGATCGCCATCCCCACGATCTTGTACACGCCCGTAATGCTGTGGACAGCAGGGTGCTCGGCGATCTCCGTCATCGTGATCGTTTCGTCAGCTGCGAACTCAGACTCGCCGACCTCTTCTTCAGTCTCTTCTCGCTCGGTCTCAGTCGTGGCCTTGTGCAAGCGCCTAGCAGTGAGAATAAGAAGTTGAGTCAGCTTCGGCGTGTCAACAAGTGTTGCAACTGATGGCAAGGTGGCAGCTTACGTTGTCGACATCCGTCGGGGCATCGACTCGTTCTTCTGTGAGTTTGGCGCTTCTCTTGAGGAATTCGAGAGCATCTTGCTCTTCCTTGTGTTGCGCGTGCTGTTCAACTCACGCAGCACCAGATCGTTCACGCTCCCCACGGAGACCGTGGTCCCGGTGTCCAGGTTACGGATCGAGAAGTTGTTCTCCGCCACCTCAGCAGGCAGCTTGATTGGGCTTGGCTCGTACTTCTCGTAAAAGACTCGGTAGAGGGACGGGCGGTCCAGAGTCTCCGAGTCGAGCGTGATCGAGCCCACATTCCCTGGTGGGATGCTGAAGCTCTTCGACACTTGCAGCCAGAGCGCGACGTCCGAGTTCATGTCAATCACACGGATTCGGTCCAGAGCACTGTGGCCTTGCGGCGCTTGGAACTTGATCCGCAGAGGCTTCCCCAGGTCACAGTGCTGGATGAACAAAAACTCGTCGTCAGCGTGGTATGCTCAAGCACCTGCGTTCTGGAATTATCAACGACGTACCGAGCGGCACTTGACGCCGTAGCCAGACTTCTCCGAGTTCTTTCGGAAGAAATCCCAGCACATCTTCACGTTCTCCTCGTGCTGGAGCTGCTCTGTGTGCTGCAGCAGACTCTTTGCTCGCGCCACTTTCGGGATGATGAAGTCCTCTGGGCCGTAGCCGTACGGGTTGTACTCCACGCGAGCGCCACTGTAACGTCCATCAACAATCGCAGTCAGTCACAAGGTCCAAAAGATCATTCCATGAACAAACCGCTCGGGAACGTACCGTCGAATCAGTTCGGTGGCGACGTCAAGAGCGCCACTCGCGCATGCGTAGTGCAAGCAGCTCCACCCCAACTGGTCCTTGTGGTTGATGTCACAACCAGCATCACATAGGATGATTGCGATCTGCAATCTCGCGTCCGTATCACATTTCGTCGCAAGCCTAAAGCACAGAAAACAAGTACAACAACGTCAGTGGGTCTGCTCACACCAACTCGCATATTGCGACCCGTGGTCGGTCGCTCATTCCAGCTCATCAACCAACGTACATGATCAAGTTGCGGCTGCGACTGTCGATGTACTGCAGCGACACACCGCGCTCGATCGCGACCTTGACACCCTCGGCGGACCCGCGCCGGATCGCGTGCAGCAGGGTCTTGAGCAGCGCCGCCTGCATGATGCGGCTCAGCTGGCCGTTCGAGCGGAGCGCCATCGTGCGCCAGTTCTTCGATGGCGGCAGCGGCACGAAGGGCTTGTTGGTGCTAGTGGCGCTTCTCGCCGTAGCTGGGCGCTGCTGCTGGCTCTGTTGTTCGTGTCGCGGCGCAGAGGGCAGCTGGCGTGGCGCCGGCTCTTCCTTTGTCGCTTCAGTAGTGGCTGGAGAAGTCTTCTTGGGCGATGGTGCGGCCGACTGCTCTTCTTTGCCGCTGATGGGTGCGGTAGAAACCGTGCTGTCGCCACTGGCTTTGCACGAAATGACGACCTGGTCACTTGGTGTTGATGCCACCTCGTCTTCTTCTACTGACTGATGCGCAGTGACTGAGTTAGCAGCGTCACTCTCACTCTGCTCCATCGCAGGAGCCGCCGCCTTGAGCTCGTCTTCCTCCTCAATACTCTCGCTGTTGCTGTTGTTGTTGTCAGCCCCTTCAGTCTCCGTCCCTTCCTCCTGCTCAAGCGAGTCCTCGAACTGGTTGTCCTCGTCCGCGTCGCTCTCGTGCGTTCCTCCTTCCTGCTCTTCCGCTTTCAACCCGTTGGACTCAGCCGCCGCGTCCGCAGTGGCGCCGGCCGTGTCAGCGTCATCCACATGAGCAGTAGCTGCTGCGGCCTTGACGTCCGTGTCCGCGTCGCCGGTCGATCGCTCCGCCACCATCACAGACATTCCCGTTGAGACCGAGAGAGAGATGCAGAAGAGATGATGGCTCCAGAAGGAATCAATGAATGCGGAAAGGAGTGACGGCAAAGGCAAGAGCAGAGCGAGACAGTGTGCGCAAGTCTGGTTCAGTATGGGAGTTTGTATGCCGCGAGGTTTGTTTCCTGAAGAAGGGAGAGAAAGTCAGAAAGCCAAAAAACCACACGCCAACGTCCTGTTTCACTCCACCCAAACGCAGACGACCAGATGGGCACAGGGAAGCTTCCGGAAACCTTTCAAGACAGCATGACCCTTTTGCGAGGTGGATTGAACACACATCTTTAAGCACCGAGTGCAGATAATATGGTCCTTTGTAAATGCAGTATCCTGCAGATTTTCGCGAGCACTCTTCCGCGCCATCCACAATGCGGCGATCCCATACGATCTCCAAGAGCTCTGTATCCACTCGCCATCCAGAGCGATCGGAAGCACAATCGGAAAGCGGCATGGGCGTCATCAAGATGCCAGGATCAGGGTCCGTCCAGGCAGTCGACCGTTGCGGCTCATGTGGATGGAAGGGGGCGAGAGCTGGCAAAGCGCTTGCTCGATCTGCCTTCATGATGGCGCTGTTGGCTGCTGCATGCGTGCGTCGTATCATGCCGCGCAAAGATAGCTCCAGCTATTTACAGCGATCTATTTCTGCAGCGCGCTCCCTTTGATTGGGCGCCGACCGATCTTCCAGTTGGAAGAGCAAGCCGAATCGCCGCGCGATGAAGATGAATGATGCCGCGACTCGCATCGCATTTCTCGTCCGACTGCAGCAGCACGCCTCCTCACCGCAAGCCGAAATCACCGCCCCCGACGTCAACATGGACATGGACATCATCGAAGACAGCTCGTACTCGCAGATCTCATGCAGCCCCGGCAGCATGGCGCCAAAGGTGCTCGTGGGCGTCGTCGACGTGGCCGACGTCAATGGCAAGACGGCGTACGTCATTCGCTCGGTGCTCGCCACAGCCAGCATGGAGTGGATGGTGCAGCGCCGGTACTCGGAGTTCCTCGAGCTGCGCGACGACCTGCTGGCGTTCTTCACGCGGCGCATGGTGCAGCAGTGCTTCGGCTGCCGTTGGTTCTTCCAGTCGCTCAACGGCTTTGACTTCCCGCGGCGGCATCTGCTCAACTCGCGCGACCCGGACGTGATCGCGCAGCGCAAGAGCAGCCTCGACCAGTTCGCGCGCCTGCTCGCGTCGCACACGTTCTCCGCGATCCCAAAGTGCATCTCGTGCAGCAAGCTGCCGTTCGCGCGCGTGTGCGACTTTTTCCTCAAGAATGCGACGATTCCACCGCTGCTGAGCTTCAAGATCATCTACAACGCGCTCAGTCCGGAGAACTTCTCGGCGATCGCGGACCCGAAGAAGAGCAAGATCGAGTTCCGCCGCGGCCACGGGATCGTGAAAATGCTGCAGGTCGAGAAGCCCGTGCACTCGAAGCGCGTGAGCCAGGAACAAGCGTTTAGAGACCAGGTGGCGCAGGACCAGCAGAAGACGCTGCAACGCAAGATGTCGTTCCACAAACCCGGCCATCGCGCGCCGACGACGCAGCCCAATCACCACGAGGACCCGCACGCGACGACGATCGTCCACATCGAAGAGATCAATGCGAGCGACGACGAGGAGGAGGAAGCGGTCGCGGGCGGTGACGGTGAGCTCGACATGACGGGCGTGGAGATCGACATCTCGATGGACGGGAGCGCGCGCCGCCTCGCGCCGCTGCAGAGGCAGTCGACGCAGAACCTGTGGCAGCCCTGGGAGTTCGCGCCGCCCGCGAAGGCCAAGTCCACGTAGAGAGCGAAGGTGCTTGATCTGTAGCTGTGTGGGCAAACTCGCAATATGTATCAGACGGATTCAAACGTTGCGACGGTGCTCCCCGTTGCCCAGTCACATTTTCCAAGATGGCTACATCTGAGCTCAACGTGCAACCAGTTCTGATTCAGGCTGCATGCAAAGATGCAATCACCAGACATGGCCTCGGCAGTTCCCCAAAAGGCAAGGATTGTTGTGTGGGAAGAGATTCTGGGGCGGCATGTTGCTTCAGAGGGACAGGAGTGCGCGAAAGCCCACCCACATCAGTCGGGATTGAAGATGCCGCGTCCCATTTCGACTGTGTGCCCAGAACAAGTCGGTCTCGAATTCACGACTTGTGCCCAAAAGCATCAGCAGTTTTGGGCCCCAAAAGTCGCCCAAAGATAGGGATATTGGGCGAAACTTCCTGATTCTCAACCCTTTCCCTGCTGCTTTCTCGAATCTCCTATCCACCTAATTAGCCTAAAAGCCTCCGAGTTATGCTAAATCTCTCGTAATTACGCTTCGATCTTTTTTGCGTCCTCGCCCTCTGCGGGAAAAGATGAGCGACACGGATCCTTCATAAAAAACAGACAGTGAATCACGACCAAACTCCGCTCATATCCGGTCCAATGGAAAGTATACTCGAAGAATGCACGCCAAGCTATCGCCCACCTGTTCGGAAGATGGTATAGTTCGAGGAAGGTGCATGGCCCACATACATTCCGAAATCGGTGTCTCAAGCGCTCATCGCAGTTGGAGTCTGAGAAAAAAGTCTGTTTGTTTGTATGGGCGGAACAAAACCCAGCAGCAAGCGCCCCTCGCAGCAAGCACAAGCCCGGAGAAGCTGCAGAAGAACAACCGAAGCCAAGCCCAGAAACCAACGACAAGGTGCGTCCGACGACTCGTGATGCTGGAGGCGCCTGCTGCTTCTGTGTGTATGTGTGTGTGTGTCTCTCTCTCTCTCTCTCTCGATAGAGAGGGCGTGTACGTCCGTCGTCTGCGCTCTTCGCATGTGTGTGGTTGTGGTACTGTGTGTGAGGGCCGCTCTCGGACGTGAAGGAAACTGAGTCGACCGAGTGTTGTAGTGTGTGGGTTGACGAGAGGCAGAGGCGTGTGTGTGTGTGTGTGTGTGGAGATGGTCGTGCTGGGCATATGTCGGCGCGTGTGCTAACGGCTTGCGATTCGTTTTCTCTTCGCTTTCCAGCTCTCTTTTCAATCCGAAGCAATGAGCTCATTCAAGAAGGAACACCCATTCGGTAAGACTCGGCTGCTTTCTACAACATGAGGCTTATGTGAACACTCGACTGACTTGCTTCATTTGCGATGAATGACAGAGAAGCGCCAGGTCGAAGCGCAGCGCATCCGATCCAAGTACCCAGACCGCATTCCAGTACGTTTGTTATTAGATCCCTTCGATCAGACGGCATGAGGCGTGTTCCTCATCATGCCTTGTTCTTGTGTGTGTCTTGTAGGTGATCTGCGAGAAAGCGGACCGTAGCGACATCCCGGACATTGACAAGAAGAAGTACGTGCTCTCTTTTTCAAGCTGCGTGGCTGCTTGAACACTCTCACTGATTGCATGTATTGTAGGTACTTGGTGCCAGCGGACCTGACGGTCGGGCAGTTCGTGTACGTGATCCGAAAGCGCATCAAGTTGAGTCCTGAAAAGGCCATTTTCATCTTCATCAACAACGTGCTCCCCCCAACCGGTGCGTAGCTCGTCGTTTCTACTGAGCAGCTCTTTTGAGGAAGACGTCCGCTTACACCTTCTTTCTTTCCCCCTTTGTATTTGTGACGCTGTAGCTGCCCTGATGTCCAACATCTACGAAGAGCAGAAGGATGCGGACGGCTTCCTCTACATCACGTACAGCGGCGAGAACACGTTCGGTGGCGAGCAGTAAGCAGCTGCAGCCTCAACTACACCACCAACAGATTCACAAATAAGCAAGAAAAAGAAGAAACAAGAAGAAACAAGAAACAGCAAGCAAGAGAGAGAGAGAGAATGAGATCGTCCGTGCAGTTAGCGTCCACCGCTTTGACGAAGATGGATTTTGATTGAATTTGCCGCCACCAAGCCCCGTCCACTCCACTTGCCTCCGTCCGATCTTCGACCAAGCATTCCGTGGTCAACACACTGCAGCGGTGGTGCCTGGTGAAGAGGTGAGCAAGCGAAGAGAACGAGAGAGCAATCGCAAAGGAGAAGGAAGGACAACGGACAAGGCGCGTGGCGCAGGTGATGCATTTGCTCAGGAGTAACCCTCTCGGCTCGCTTTCTTTCGTTGCCAGCTCACGGGACTTCCCCTCAAGACTTCTATCTTGACAGGAAAGACAGTGGGCAGCGGCGGTGCGTGAAGAAGGAGAGACAGAACAAATCGAGAAAATAAATGCCATTTCCACGTGAAGCAACAAGGTTTGAGTTGTGCGTTCGCATACGCCGTGTCGTGGTGCCAATGTCGCTCACTGCATGACTTTCGATGTGAAGCCTCGCTATTGGGTCGTGGGACAAGACAACGATGGAGAATTGCGTTGAAATTCCGTTCGAAATTGTTTCACTAACCATGAGCCAGCAAGCCTTTCCCATTCCTCCACCACAGTCGAGTTCGCGGAAACTGAGCACAAGAGATCGACCACCAACATGCCAATAACGACACCAGGGGCGCCTGGCGCTGATGCTGATGAGATTGAAGTCGCTGCTGCTCAGACGAAAGCTGCACTAGCAGTTCTTGCCAGTGCGCAAGTCGCAGTTGATGACGCGGAGGCGGCCGTCAAAAGAGTGTTCGCAGAGCCCAACGATGCGTACATTTCCCGTCCGACGAGAGCCACCGGCAGCTCAGGACCTAGCCGACCTCGGCTCGAAGAGGTCCCCGGAATCGTCAACAAGTGGCGCGTGCTGCGTTGCGAGGGGTGCTGCGTGGACAAGCTCGTGATCTTTGTTGAGCTCGAAGCGCAGAGCGCAGTAGGCTAATGGAGAGGAAGACTGGTTGTCTATGTGTCTATTGCGATTTTCTCAAAATTGTCGGGAAACTGGTGGTCATCTATCGGATATTAGGAGAGCTTGCGGTCCTAACAATTCGCAGTTGACTTGGTTGACTCGGAGGGCGGCTGGAGGTCACGCAAGTACACCAAGGGCTGCTCACTTCCGGAAGTGAAGCGTCTGCAGCCCCTGGCCGACGACAACGACCACATGTGCGCCATCACCACAGCTCGCTGGCTCTTCTGAGACCGCGAGGTCTGCGATGTCGGCGCACTCGGAGAACGCTGCGCACTGCCACTGCAGCGTCTTCTTCTTCTCTTCGGAGACTATCCCCCACTTGCTCACCCGCTGGTCGTAGCCTGCGATGAACACGACGCAGCCGTCCGAGCGGATCGCCTTGATGGCCGAGCCGCTCGCGTTAATCGCACGCGTGTCGCTCACTACCCCATCGTCACCCTCTTCCGACTGCAGGGACTTGGTCGAGAGCTCGCGCAGGCGCACGTTCTGGTCGTCGCCGCCGCTGATGATCGAAAAGGTCGCGGCGTCGTGGTGCGCGATCGCGAGGCAGTTGACGCCCATGTCGTGCGCCAGGTACGACGCCACGGGCGCCAGGCCTGTCAGTGCTGTGCTTGTATGGAGGAGCTGCTGGTCCAAGACGGCGGCCTCCAGGTCTCTCAGGAGCCCAGCAAAGTTCCAGACGTTGACCATGCCGTCCGTCGAGCCCACCGCCAGCGCTGCCACAACGTCACCATTCTCACCTTGTTGCTGGAAACCTGCGCAGGAGAGGATGGGCTTCTTGGACGAGCTCACCTCGCCCACTTCCACCAATCTCGCCAGCACGAGGTCGAGCAACAGCAGCTGCACCGCGCCTTCCGAATTGCACGCGGCCACCAAGCGATAGCGCTCGTCATGCTTAGAATCCGACCAGCCTGGTGGTCGGAGCACAAAGGTCTCGAGCCCCAGGATGCGATGGTCCTGGAGCGAGTCCTCTTTCTCAAAGCTGCACACGTGCTCGATCACGTCCACCCCGTCTCTCACCTTCCACACATTAATGCGCTGCTTACCACCACCAGAGAGCAGGATGTGGGCGTCGCGCACTCGGAACGAGGTCAGCGCACGCACGGTGGTCGTGTGGGCTACACCCGTGGACACGCACTCCCAGCGAGCCTTCGGCTCACCGCCTAGAATGACTGCCTGCGAGAGCGTCAGCTTGAGCTTGTGCAGCTTGACACTGTTGTCCTCGGCGGCCGTGACGAGGCGGTCGCCGCCGAGCTTGGCCACGCACGTCGTCATCTTGCCGTGGAACTGGTGGTGCAGCGAGGCTTTGCCCAGCACGGGCTGCGCAAAGCTCGGCGCGCGCTGCGTGAGCGTCGAGTGGACCTTGAGCTCCAGCAGGTCTGCCTTGTTCGTCACGGGGGGCGTGAACAGGAACGTGTGCGCAAGCAGCGAAGAGTTTTCAATATGCTTTGCCACGAGCGCGTGTGGACGCCGCCAGCCGCCGCACTCGATGCTGAACAGGCGGTACTGCGACGAGAAGTTGTGCAGGATCGCCTGCGACGCGTAGAAGCCCAGCACCAGGAGCTCCTGGTGCTCGTTCAACCACAAGCACTTGATCGTCGTCATGCCCTTGATCGAGTCGTGGCCGATGAACTTGAGGCTCAGCGCTCCATCATCACCTTCTGGCCCATTGAAGTCCACAAGGTAGGAGCAGATGTACCCGTCGTGGCCACCCGAGAGCAGGACGTTGTCGCGCATGAGGAGCGACGTCACCTGCTCACGACCGTGCACGCTCTTCAGCACGAGGCTTGGCGTCTGGGGCTCCGTGTCGTTGTCAGTGCCACAGTCTTGGGCTTCGAGGTCGAGTGGGCGCCGGAATACGAAGACGTTTCCCCGGCCATCGCCGCAGACAATGTTGCGCGTCATCGCTCGGTCCATTACGAGCAGAGCGGACGCCGAGCACTTTCCTGGAGTCTTGTACGTCGCGAGCAGCTCCATGTGGAGCTCTTCTCCATTGTTGGCTCCGTTCTCTGACGTAGTCGTAGTAGTGATAACAGAACGCCATTCGCGGATGGTGCAGTCGGCACAGACCGTGAACAGCGAGTCGGAATCGCCATTTGCACCAACACGCGTCCAGAAGATCTTGACGACGCGAGACGCGTGCGCCTTCCACTCGCACGTGAGCGTCGCTGTTGCGATGTCGACGATCGAGACGACGCCAGTGGAGCTGCCGGCCAGCAGCACCTTGTTGAGCGAGTCGGTCGTGAACGTTGAGAGGTTCGACGGTGGTGGCGACGTAGTCGTCTCATCCTCATTGACGACGACACCAGTGCTCGAAGCTACAGCTTCATCGCCGACGGTGAAAAACAGCGATGAAACCTGAGATCTGATGTCGATCTTGAAGATCTGGCCGAGCTCGGACGCGACAAAGCCCGTCTCGCCATGACGCTGGTCCACGACAATGTCGCGGATACTCAGCGTCTTGGCCTTGCCCTTCGTCTTGGTCTTCTTCTCGTGCAGGTGGCTGTCTTCGTGGGAGAACAGCGGGATGCTCTGACAAAAAGCGCTCGAGTTGGCCGACGTGGACTTGACCTGGTCGTGCAGGCTCCAGAGCTTGGCCGCACCGTCGGTGCCGCCCGTGGCGACGATCGCTTGGGACGGGTGCACGGCCACACGCCACACGTGCTTGCCCATGTGACCCTGGAGACTTGCGATGCAGTTGCCGGCAAAATCCCAGAGCTTGCAGAGCGAGTCCTCGCTCGTGGTCGCGAGCCCGTAGGCGCAGAACTTGACGTCCCAGAGCCGCGCCGTGTGGCCCCAGGATCGGAACACCGAGCGGTACGCTGAGCCCAAGTCCACCGTCGTATTAGCCTTGTCTGAGAGCGCGCTCATGAACGTAATCGTCTGCTCAGTGCTCTCGAAGAACCCGCCAGCGTCGCGCGTTGCGCTCTTCTCGGGAAACTCGGTGGCGTCGCGATTCGACCAGAGCTGCACGGTCCGGTCGTCCGAGACTGACGCGAGCATCGATGCATCGCTGGACCACTCGAGCTTGAAGAGCACGCCGTCGTGCGAGTGCAGCCGCTGCGCTGGCACCACCGTCTCGTTATCGCCGTCACCCTTAGTCTGAGCGTCAGACTTGTTGGCTTTAGTGAAAATTGGTTTCCAGAGCAGGATCTGCTGGAACACGGTGCCGGACGCCACGACGAGCTCCTCGGAGTTCCTCCCGTGGAACGCGAGCGCGTAGAGGATGCACCGCTCCGCGCACTGGATCGTGCGGAGCACGTGATCGTGCTCGGGCTCCCAGATCTGGATGAAGTTGTGCGCGAGGCCGACGGCGAGCAGCGGGAACTCCGAGCGCGGGTTCACGTCCTTGGAAAGGATTCGCACGTCAAAGACCCAGTCGCTGAACACTTTGGTCGCACGCTTGCCCGCAGCAAAGCGCTGCAGCTGCTGGGAAGAAACTGTCGCTGAGGCTTCACTACGCGACTGCGGCAGGCTGTGCACGCACGCGACGCGCTTCTGCCCGAAGAACACCGCCACGTTGCGGATTACGTTATTGCCCGCGACGCTCGGCACTGTTATTCAACCAATAGGCATAACGCACGGGTTTTGCATTAGCACAAGCGTTGGCGTCCACTACATTATCACTATAGTGCCGCGCACACACATACACAAACGCACCAAAGTCGCAGCCGTGCAGGATGCCACGCGTGAGGATGTCGTGCTGCGCGACGAGGTCGCCCGTGGCCGTCTCGTAGATATACAGCGCGGGCCCCACGCCCACGTACAGGAGCGAGCCGTCGACGGAGAAGCGCACGAGCGTCACTGCACCGACGTACTCGCTTTTCTCGCAGGCGGGCAGCGCGCTTGCGCCAGCATCAGACGCGATTGGAGCTGCTCGCTCCGCCACTTTCGTGTCCATTTTGCTGAATGGTGGTGGCGAAGGCGTGGCAAAAAGGAAGATGATGAAGCGTCATTTTACCTTTTTAGCAGGTGTATATCTGTCAAAAACATACCACAAACCTTGATAAAGCTGCTATCTACCGGTACACAACCTGATCGACACGCAAGAGCATGACTTGCACTCGTTGCGGAGCTGCTCGCGGCTCACTGACGACCCGACCTCACGCCGCTAATACGACAGCAACGCATGCGCGAGCTGCCAGCCAGCACAGCGCTCCCGCGTGGCGCTCACCTCTCAGTATGATCTCCACTCGGCGAGTGAGCTTCTCGGGCGAGCGCTAGATCCAAATTCATCGCTTCTGCTGAGCTTCCGGTCTCTGCCTCGTCGGGTGCTGGCGCAATGCTCACAGCAGACACTGCAGTACGTCGCGATCACTTGCCTGGGAAGCCCAGCAATAGACACGCCAGTCAGGGTCTGCGAAAAATACATATAATCATCTCGATGCAAAGCACACAACGAGGTGCCACGTCCCACCGCGTAGTGCTCGCTGCACCCAAGCCGCTTCAGGAGACCACCGCACACGCTCTCCGACGCGGACAGCGCAGATAGACTGCGGACGTCACCCCACGCTCGCCAATGCGGCAGCGCCACCGCGGCAGCGCCATCCTCCAGCCAGCCTGCATGCGCTCTTGGCTACATTTGTGTGATTTTTGCAAAGTGGGTTCGCCTTCGCATATCCACGTGGTCCACATGGCGCTAATTTGCCGAGAAGGACAGTCGCGAGAATGATGGCAGCGCTTCTTTTTCCAGAAATAGCGCGCTGGATCGGTCTATTCTGGCTATTTTCCGCAAACGCAACAAGAAAAAAATAGCCCTCGCGAGCCACGCTCTCGCCTCTGATAGGCTATATCCCGCCTTTTCTCCCCTAGCCCCGCCTCCAAACCCACCCGTTTTGTTTGCTTTCCTGGATAACCCGACCCGTCCAGCTCGCTCCCTTCCTTTCCCTCAAGACAACAAAAAGCTGCGGCCGCCCCCTTCTTCTTCTTTCTCCTCAAACAAAGAAACCCACACACTCGCGCGCGCTCTCTCGCTCTCGCTCACACAACCGAACTCAGCCGCAAAAAAGAAGAAGAAACCCTTCCTCCGTCGGTAAGGCGTCTGTCTCGGCGTGCATGCATGCGTATATGACTGCGAGGTGAATGGATGGATGGATGTGGCTACATAGTGTGGGCACGAGACGCCAGCAGCAGGTGCGCGGATACTCCCCGTTTCCCTCTCGTGTCGCGGATCGAGCGAGCGAGCGAGCGAGCGTTCCCCAGATGGCCGAGGATCTCGTTGCGTCGCGCGCATTCAAAGTGGTTGGCTTGAATGCGGGAGTGGTGCTTGATGCGTGGCTATGAGTGTGATCTATGGCGTTATGCGCGATGTGCTAACGTAGCGATGGGATGTTTTCTTGTTGTGCTGCTTGTGGCGAACAGATTGTCTCTACCAAGCAAGCAAGCATGAACCCAGAATAGTACGTGGCGACAAACTGCCTCAAGCTGGCTTTAATTGCGGCTGAGGAGGACGAGGTATTCTAACGACGCTTCGTGTGGTGTGCTACCTCTACAGCGACTACCTCTTCAAGCTCCTGCTCATCGGTGACTCCGGTGTCGGAAAGTCGTGTCTGCTGCTTCGTTTCGCGGACGACACGTACACGGAGAGCTACATCTCGACCATCGGTGTGGACTTCAAGATCCGCACGATCGAGCTGGACGGCAAGACCATCAAGCTCCAGATCTGGGATACCGCCGGCCAGGAGCGTTTCCGCACGATCACCAGCAGTTACTACCGTGGCGCGCACGGTATCATCGTCGTGTACGATGTGACCGACCAGGAGTCGTTCAACAACGTCAAGCAGTGGCTGCACGAGATCGACCGGTATGTGTTGCTTTGATGCTGGGGTGATGAGGTCAGTTGGTCGTGTCGGGCCATTGAGTGATCGTGTCTTTGTTGCTGTTCCTTTTTCTTCTTCTTTTAGATACGCGTGTGAGAACGTGAACAAGCTCCTTGTGGGTAACAAGAGCGATCTGACTGCCAAGCGCGTGGTGAGCACGGAGGCGGCCAAGGAGTTTGCCGAGAGCCTGGGCATTGAGTTCTTGGAGACGAGTGCGAAGAACGCCGCGAACGTCGAGAAGGCGTTCATGATGATGGCTGCCCAGATCAAGAAGAGAATGGCGAATGCTCCAGTCGCGCCAAAGCCTGGTGTCCGACTCACCCCTGGCCAGAACGTGCAGTCCAGCTCGGGCGGAAAGTGCTGCTAAGCGGTTGGATGATTTATCGCTGCGTCGTTCGTCGCTCTGCTTCCCGAATGATTCTTCGAGCTCCCGTCGTCGCCCCCTGCATCTTCTGTTCTTCTTTATCTTCGCGTTCAAGCCGGTAGATGGTCGCACTTGGACCGGACACGAGGGAAATGGTTCTTATCTGTTCCTGTTCAGTCGCGAGAGAACGAAGAATCAGGTCGAGGGCGAAGGTGTTGGTGCGAAGGTACAGAAGGAAAATCGGACGAGACCGACCGCAGCATTCAAGACACAGAAACTCCCCCACCAAGCTCTCTTTCCCCTCCCTGCCTCTTTGCATGCTCTCTTTTGGCTGATCAAGAACGGGACGCCGCCAGCTTCGCTCTCTCTGCACACACAGGTATGACGACGAGCTGGTAGTGTTTTAATCGACAAAAATCAATTTTCTTCTCTATATTCGCTCGGGTCTTTGTGTTTGCTTGAAGTCCGCTACAGTGCTCGTGGGTTGTCTGGCATTCGTCTTTGTGTCGCTCTCGCGTGAGTGATGGAATGAGAGCGAACGCGATCAAATCAGCGAAGCTGCTGCGCGTCCTTGTAGAGCAGGAAGTCGAACTCGGCCTGCCGCTTCTTGTGCTTCACGGACTGCAAGATCCATTCTGGAGCCGATTGCAACGCGGTAGGATGAGGGGTGGGTTGGACCAAACGAACGCCACGAGCAGCACTGACCTGGGCTGACGACCTTGACTTTTCCGGCCGCCTGAACATGCAAACAACCTTTGTCAGCCGACGGCCACAAAGTATGGAGCCTGGACAGCACTGCTAGCGTGACGGAATGAATCACGAGCAGTACCTTGATGACTTTCTGTGCCTTGGAGCCGCTGAGGTTCGCGCCGACCATGTGCGTCACGCCTGCTGAAGTCAGCGCCGAGCTATTTCAACAACACAAATCTTCTTTACCATCCATCATCATTCCGCCAAAACAAATCGTCGAACGGTCTTTGTCCGCACCACACGTTGCCGCCGTGATCCTGCACGAGCTTTGCGAGGTAATAGCTGCATTGAAAGCGACACCAAGGTCAATGTGCAAGCCCGCCAGCCGTTGCATGCGATACAATACGAGCACAGGTAGAGTGCGCACGAGGAGATGTTGCCGGTGCGTCCGTTGAAGATTATCCGACACCCCTGTTTGCACAAAACAACACAGCGCATAAAACGCCTAAGCCATGCATCACTTGCTTCATAACGCAACATGGTGCTGCGCACCACCTTGAAGATCTGGGTCTTTGCGGCGATGTTGTCGCGCTGTGCTTGCTTCTTGGAGTCTGGCGCCTGCTCAACTGCAACACATATTGCGCAGTCACATTACAGGGAAGCTGCCAGCAATACTCGCCGCACAATACGAGCATACGCTATCACAGTGCACACCTACCGTTCGAAGCACCGCTCGCGCTCGTGCTGCGTGCCAATCTCCGCTTGGAGCCTGCTGAAGCGATTGGTGCAACCTTTGGCGCAGCGCTTGGTGTCTTGCGCGCATCAAAGAAGCTCTCGCCCTTCCGCTTCGCCTGCTGCTTGCGCGCCTCTTCGCGCAGCTTGCGTTCTGCATCCGTCACCACGCGCCGCTCATTGCGGCTCGTTGGCCCGCTCGGTCCGTTGATCGCGAACATGCTCGCTGCGCAGCAACAAGGAGCCACGATCGGTCACTCGCTCGCTGAATGGAACTGCGGGTGCTGAAAATCCCCCCTCGCGCGCGGCCCCGAAGAGGCAGTCTGCGTTTCAAAATGTATTGCAAACTTCGCTTGACGGTGCTGGATTTATACAGATCGTGACCAAAATAAGTACACTCGCTGTTCTCGTCATCACTCGACCCCAAGACTTCCTCTTGCCCACTTCATCGACTGCACTGAGCGTGAAGAGCTGGGACCTCTTCTCGCGACACCAGCCGCCCGGGACCGAGCGCATGCGCGAAGTCGTCGATTCGCGGTCGGAGACGAACAGGCGGCGCTTCGTGATGCCCTCCCAAATTCGAGATGGAAAAAGCGCAGCGTGGTTTCGAGATGTGGTCCGCTCGACCCACATTTGTGTCTGGGCCATGCTCTGCAAACAGCACCTCCGACCCGTATTCAAGACATGTTCACAAATAAAAAGCGATCGCTGAGCTGCATGGTGCGACCTCCTTCAGCACCATCGTGAAGCCAAGTGTTGCTGCAATTGGTCCGAATCTGCGAGCTCGTACTTATACAGCTGAGCACTGTGACACCGCTACTGACACAGACAAAACAAAATGTCTTCGAACACGAGAGACGATTCACTTGGCTTCACTATGCCGCTCGTCTTTTGTCTCTCGCACAAAAGGAAATAGACGATCGGCATAGCGGAGCCAAGTGAATCGTCTATTGTGATCTTCACGAGCGAGCAAACAAAGTCGTCATGGAGTTCGCCGGCCAGCAGCACCACCAGCACCAGCAGCAGCCGCGCACGGCGCCGCTCACAAGCATCGACACGGAGCACAACGACATGATCAACGACATCCAGCTGGACTACTACGGCAAGCGCCTCGTGACGTGCTCGGGCGACCGCACGTTCCGCGTCTACGACGTGTCCGAGGCCACGGCGCCAACCTCTCAGGACAGCAAGAAGACCAAGGCCGCTGACCCTACTAATGTGGCGACTGCGGCGCACGTGCTGCAGCACGTCGTGCAACTCCCCGACGACTCAAACGCGCCGATGCACCGCATCGCCTGGGCGCACCCAAAGTTCGGCAGCCTGCTCGCGATGGCGTGCCAGGACGGCCGCGTGTACGTGTACCGCGAAGAGCTCCACCCGAATGGCAGCGGCGCGACCGAGTGGGTGCTCAAGTACGTGCACGCGTTCCACTCGTTGGCCGTGCTGAGCATCGAGTGGTCGCCCTACGAGTACGGCTTGTGCCTCGCGAGCGCCTCGGCGGACGGCCAGGTGTCGTTCCTCACGCGGATGCGCGAGGGGTGGGTCACGTCGTCGTCGTTCGTGAACTCGCTGGACGGCGTGGCCGTGTCCTCGGTGAGCTGGGCGCCGTACAACTCGTTGGGCTCGCAGGGCCCGCAGGGTCCCGTGCAGCGCGTGGTCACGGGCTCGATCAACAGCTCGGTGCAGATCTGGCAGTTCGCGGCCCAGGAGAACACGTGGACGTTGGCCGAGGACGCGCTCGTGGGCCACGACGACTGGGTGCGCGACGTGGCCTGGGCGCCGAACGTCGGCATCCCAGCCAACATCATCGCGTCCGGGTCCGACGACCACACCGTGCGCGTCTGGAGCCAGGACGAGGCCGCGGAGGACTGGAAGATGCACGTGATCCACACATTCCGCTCGCCCGTGTACCGGATAAGCTGGTCGCTCACGGGGACCGTGCTGAGCGTCGCCGTGGGCGACGACGAGGTCACACTCTGGAAGCAAGTCAGCGAGAGCGAGTGGGTGCAGCTCTCGTCCGTGAACGAGCACGGCGCCCAGGTGCTGAACTAGGCTCTCTGTGCACCCATGATGGCAGCTTCAGTCTGTAGGTCACACGAGGATCTGCCTGATAAGCAAGCCGATACTACAAGGAAATGAGCAGCTATGAACATGTGCGGGTACTACCTTCAGCTAGCTTCAATTTGAGTGAGTTTTCGGTTGGTCATCTTGCTATTACTATGCTGCTTTCCAACAACGTTTCTCTTTCTAGCTCAAGAGCATGGGAGCTCGCTTATGCGGAGGAGTGGTAGACGCGCATGATGTACGAGGCGACGTCCAGCAGCTGGAAGTGCTCGCTGGCGCCGTCCACGAGCTTCTTGTCGGCCTCGGCGATCCGCAGACAGAGCTTCGCCTTCTGCGCGTCGCCCAGCTTCGCGTTGACCAGCACGTCCTCGCTGAGCTGCTTGAGGATCGTGAGCACCGGGTAGCCGGACATGAGGATGTTCTCGATCTCGACCTTCATTTTGTCAAAGCTATTGGACGTGACCGACTCCCAGAAGAGCTGCAGCAGCTCAGGCGGCGCCAGCTATTGTTTAACAGCACATACCCAAACAAGTAACAAGGTTAGTTAGCTTCACGTATAGACACAACAACATATAGACAACCACACCAAGATATACGTACACCAGCGACTGCGATCACGTCGTCCTTGGAGAGATCCTCGTCGCCACAGAGCTGCTTGGCGCTCTGCAGAAAGTTGATCGCCTTGCGCAAGTCGCCGTTCGAGCAGTCCAGTAGCGAGTCGATCACTTCGTCGGTCGACGCGATACCTTCTTCGGCGCAGATGTACCGGATGCGTGAGGCCATCGAGATCTTCTCGAGCGGCGCGAAGCGGAACTTGGCGCATCGCGACGCCACCGGTTCGATGATGCGGCTTACGTAGTTACAGATGAGGCAGAAGCGCGTGACCTTGGAGTAGTTCTCCATCATCCGTCGCAGCGCCGACTGCGCATCGTTCGTCATCGAGTCCGCTTCGTCCAGCACGATGATCTTGAACGGCGGCATGGAGCTCGAGCCGCTGATCGCGCCCTGCGCGAAGCCCTTGACCTTCTCGCGCACGACGCTGATGCCGCGGTCGTCCGACGCATTGAGCTCCAGGAAGCGCCCGTTCTTGCGGAAGTCCGGGCCGAAGAGCTGGCGCGCAACGGCCACGATCGTCGACGTCTTACCCGTGCCGGGCGGGCCGTAGAAGAGCAGGTGCGGCAGCTGGCCGCTCGCGATCGACGTCTTGAGCGTCGCGACCACGTGCTCCTGGTGCGAGATCTCGTCCACGTTCTTCGGTCGGCTACAAGGCGAATACGCACGCAATACAAGCACAGGCGCACGCGTGAGCCACCAGTCAGCAGATCAGACGCACACACAGAGGCCACTTACTACTTCTCCACCCAGGGCAGCGAGGCCGGAGGGGCGTCGGACTTCGGTGCTCGCACTTGGAACATGATCCAAGTTGCTTTTTGCTTTTGAGCGCCTCCCGCCAAAAAAGCTTTCGTGCCTGTGAAACACCTCTGTCTGCTCTTGTAGAGGGAGAATCTCTCTCTACAGTGACACGAGTCATGTGTATCAGCTTGACAAAAAGCCATCACCTTGGCCATGACTTTTGCCGCAAGATTGTGCCAAGCGGTTTGTTTCCCCAATGCAAAAAAGAGTAGAGGTTTATATTATCATCGGCCACTTGTCTCGCGACCGAAACATACATTTCACGAATACGACCCGGCTACGGTGGTGGTGTTGAGTTGAGCTGAGAGCCTTCAGATTGTTGCTGCTGCTTGAACTCCCTCTTTCAGCGAGCTCGAAATCTCTCTCTCTTGAGCCAAACTTGTTGAGTTTTCTTCTTCTTCTCTGCATTTCACGCTTTGGTTGTTTCTTTACGCGAACTTCTCCGAGTGGTAGTCGAAGACCGTGCCGCCGGGCTGCGTGGATGAGTACTTCTTGCACATCTCGTCCAGGATCTTCTCGAGTGCGTGCGGCCCGCAGAAGAAGACGCCGATCTCCTCACCGGGGTGCTGTCTCGCCGCGTCCTGGAAGACCTGATCCCAGTCGGGCCGTCCAAAGTGCGTGAGCTGGCCGCGCTTGGCCTTCAGACCCGAGACAAAGTCCTGGCCGGTCTGCTCGTGCACGAACTGCTGGAACATCTTGAGCTGCGACGTGTTCTCGCCGCCACGGACCGTGCTGAGGTACTGGTGGGTCTCGATGATGTTGTCGCGGTCCATGTTCGTAATCTGGTTGATCGTGTCCTCGAACCACCCGAGCGACTCCTGCGCGCGCGTGATCCAGTGGAAGTAGAGCTTCTGGATCTTGAACGTGCTCGGGTGGCGCACGTGCTTGCAGTTGAGGCAGCGGAAGTCCTCCCAGAGGTGCACGACGTCCTTGAGGATCGACGCAAATGGGGTCACGCCAATACCACCGGCCACGCAGATCACAGTCTTGTAGCGGTGGTAGTCCTGAGTGGGCGCACCAACGGGTCCATCCAGGTACACGTCCGGGTACTCGGTCTTGTTCTCGTGGCAGTCGGCAATCAAACGATGAAGAGCTCCGGTCCAGTCACCGGCCTTGCGCACGTGGATGCTCACGTAGTTGTCCCCCGGGGCCGACGAGATCGTGAACGGGTGCCACTCGTGGGTCGAGATCGACGGGCAGTTGATGAACAGGTACATGCCCGGGCGGTACACGAAGCGCTTCGGCTTCTCCATGAAGAGCGCACAGGTGCCATCGAGCTCCTTGGCCTCCATGATGCGCACAGGAGCCGCGAACATCTTGGCGTAGCGGAAGCGGCGCTCCATCAGGTAGACCGCGAATGGCGGACCCGCCCAGAGGTACGAGCTCGAGTGCGCGAGCCACGAGGCCGCGCCGTGGAAGCAGATGATCAGCAAGAACGGCCCGAAGAGCATGTGCGAGTACCAGAAGAGGTTGAACTTGCCCTGGCGGAACTTGGGGATCGCGGCGAGCGGGAACGAGATGCACGTGATGAGCAGCAGCAGCACGCCCGTGACCACGGGGAGCGACATGAGCGTGTCGACAAACGGCGGGGCCGTGCCGTCTTCATACCCAGGGACGTGGCGCGTGACGAAGATCGAGTGCGCGATCTCCTCGGGCGTCGCGATGAGGTACAAGTTGATCTCGTTGCTCACGTGGGCACCCGTGTGCACGAGCCCGGCCGTGAGCAGCGTGATGCCGCAGATCTTGTGGAACTCGATGTGGTCGTCGAACGGGATGTACTTCCAGAGCAGGTGGCTGCGCTTCATCACCTGCGTGATCGAGCGGCACATGGGGAGGATCACGAACAAGCAGTTGAGCATACACACCTGGGCGCAGCCACGGGCGATGCGCAGCCCCCAGCCGAGCGCTGGGTCCACGTTGTAGTGGTAGAACTTGATCCAGAACGCGGCGTTGTTGAGCAGAAAGTAGAAGAGCAGCCACCAGACGCGCAGCGAGTTGGCCTCGTACCACGTGTGGAACTTGGACTTTGGCGCGCGCGCGCGCATGGACGGGTGCGGCTTGCTGTTGTGCGGCTCTTCCTTCTTGACGTCGTACGAGCCGCCCACGTACGTGTGGAAGACGTACTTGAACTGGTCGTAGGACATGGTGCCGTCGCGGATGTTGGCCTTGCGGAACATGAGCGTGGCCACGGTCTTGAAGTCCGTACCCACGACCTCGATCTTGGCCGACGAGAAATTGGACGTGAGCAGCTGCACGATCTGCTCCTCGGTCACGAAGCCGCAGTTGCTCGCGTCGAGCGTGTCGAAGATGAACTTGAGCTTCTCCTCGACGCCCACGTCGAGCTCCATGACGGCGTCGATGAGGATCGCGTTCGCGTCGATCATGCCGTCGTTATTGCCATCGTACTCGTCGTACTCGTCGCCATCGACCTCAAAGGCCTGCGAGAACGTCGCGCGGTCGATGTAGCCGTGCTTGTTGGCCATCCCGCCCATGACGTCGCGCAGCGCCTGGAGCTTGTTCATGGGCGTGAACTCGCCGCCATTGTGGTCGTCCTGCGAGACCGCGATCTGGTACTGCTGCTCGAACGCGCAGTCGCCCAGGATCGGCACCGAGATGACGTCGCTCGCGGCGCACGCCTGCGGTCCGCTCAGCGACGGCTTGTACGGCATCGACATGCTCGAGTAGCGCGACAAACGGTCGCTCACGACCGACGAGCGCAGCATCGCGTCCACGTTCGGACGGCGCCGGCGGCGGCCATTGCCGGCTCCGTCCCCATTCCCGCCGCCGAGCATCGTGACGTCGGCGCCGCCCATGTTGAGGAACTGGTCGCTGTTCATGAAGTGGCTCTTGGTCACGGTCTTGACATGCGGCGGGTTCACCTGCAGCCGCGTGGTCGGGAGCCCGCCGCCCGTCATGTTGGGCGCGCGGCCGTTGAAGCGGTGGTTGGGCGACGGCGTCGAGATGTCGATGAACGTCTGGCCGTTCGCCGGCGTGTTGTCCGCCTCGTCGTCCCGCGACGGGGGCAGCAGGCCCGCATTCTGCATTTTCTGGCGCTCGCGGGACATGCTTGCTTGCGGTCACGAGCGCTTGCGGTCCGTCCTTGTTGGGATGGCTGGCGACGCACTTGGCTTGGACTGGACTGGCGAAGCGAGAACTGGGTGTGTGCGGATCCGAGCAAAGCAACCAAGTCAGCCGACGGACACTCCCTCCCCTCGCGCGCGTCAGTTAAAAAAGGCAATGTGGCAATCCGCGGCGGCTGGCCACAGCGAAGCGAAGCACTTTCGCGGACCGTCGACGGTTTCGGTTGGGCCAAAACGTGGGTTGGCTCGGCTTTGGCTGAGGCGCAACGCTTCGCTCCGACTCTCTCGGGAGAGAAAAGCGATTCTCCTTGCTGTCTGAACCTGTTTTGGCTCGAAAAGAAAACGAACAATTGCACGAGCTGAACTCGATCGACTGATGCTGTGCGCACGTCCGTGTGAGATCAGCGGCTGTGATGTGGTGTCGTTGTGGCCGCGCGCGTGTGTGCGCGGCTCGGCACGAGGTGACTTGGGGTTTGTATGCAGCAGGCCGCAAATGAGTGCGGCCAGAGAAAGGAGCGACCAGCTGGATTCGCCGAAGGCTTGAGCGAGTGATGGCTGCGGCGGCGCAACCACCGCACTTGTGTGCAAACAAACCAGAGGGGGCTGCCAGACGCCAGGTCCGCAGCAGCAAAGCGAGGTGTGCTCGCTCGCTGCTTTGCCGCCGCCCGCCTTCGTCGTCGCTAAACTGCCTGGTTTATTTCATTACAGGACTGTTCACAAATGAGCCACACTCTCGTGGGATAATCACGCGATGCGATCCGCACACAACAATCAGGTGATGCTTGTCCGTGCACCGCACCATCCAGCAGTCTTTTACAAGCAGCCGCCACTCGGCGATTTGGTCTCCACGAAACAAAGCCGCCAGGGCTTTTACCTTTCCGTTGCCCGGCTGGCTATCAGTGTGGATAGTATGCACACGCGGATCCTTGAGGGCGAGCACCGCGCGTTTCTCTAGTTTGCTGCTGCTGGGCGTGATGGTTTGGCCAGAGCGCGAGAAGCAAGCATTCGGCCTTTTCGAGAGAGCTCGGAACCGCGGAGCTCGGGTTCCTTGAGCCTCGTGATCCGCAGAAGTCGGGTCTTTTGGCGCAAGGTCTACACACATTCTCTATCTCGCTGATTCCACGCGAAGAGAATCCGTGGCTGAAATATTTGTATGGAGATCCAAAACCACTTCTCGCGCCCCTAAACTGCTGCTAGCTTTGCTTCACTCCCCGCGAGTGTTGACTGCCGCGCAAAGAAGCGCAAAGAAGAAGGAAGAGAGTGGACGTTTGGGGGGGAAAGCTGAATGACAGCACTATCGGAGGAACGTTCGCGCGCGGAAGCGGCTGCTTCTCGAGCACAGAGTTAATCACTCGCAAGCCGGCATGAGTCTCACGGGCTTGCTTTTCAGCAGTCTGCCAGCCTCCTGCTCCAGCGGTTGGTGTCGTCACGCAGCTCCACTTTTGACTTTTGTTTCCAGATGGACGAGTGTGCCAGCTCTCGCGACAGGAGCGGTTGAGATCCGAGCGAGCCGTCGTCGTGAGCAGGGCCACATGAGCGTGTGTGGCATGACGAATGCGACCCGAAAGATCCTTTTTGCTCACAGCTCGATGGTCTGAGCGCGACTGGTTGGTTGGCTGGCTGGTTGGGAATGCTTGAACTGCACAGCTGTCGTCACCAGCACCGAAGATGCTTGCAATGCACACTTCCAATGCCAATGCTGCTGGCAGACAGTGCTGGGGAGGGGGACAGCAAGCAGCGTTGTTGACACGACCAAATGGCCGGAGATGTCTCCACGGCGTTCTCCTTTAAACGTTTTCGCACAATCGGCTTTTGAGAGCCAGATGAAGCTCTCGTTTCTCGGAAATCGCTTTCTCGACGGATCAGTTCAGAATGCTTGCTTGTGCGGAATCTGGATAAGCGGAACATTTGTGGGTGTCGCTTGAACAGCAGCAGCCAAAATGCGATCGCCGCCGACCGCAGTCCTCACTCTCGCATGGGCTTGTATCGCTGTCGCCAGCACTGCTGCTGCTGCTGAGCCGCAGAGCCCCACACAAGTGCGTATCGTCACGATCCACCGCCACGACGACAGCGCGTTCACCGAGGGGCTCTTCTTCCACGGCGACGCGCTCGTCGAGTCCACGGGGCTCAACTCCAAGTCGTTCATCCGGCAGTACACGCTCCCAACGACCACGGCATCGCCAGTCGCTGACGATCGGGACGAGAATGGCGATGGCAGCAACAATACCACACGTAGCGATGCCCAGCAGCAGCAGAGGGAATTCCGCTTCGACTCGAGCATGTTCGGCGAGGGCGTCACGAGCATCGGCGACAGGCTGTACGCGCTCACGTACAAGGCCAAGGTGCTGCTTGAGCTCTCGCTGCACGACTTCACGCTGCTCAACACGTACCCGATCGAGACGTTCACCGAGGAAGGCTGGGGCATGACCACGGACGGTGAGCTGCTGATCGTCAGCGACGGGTCCTCGAAGATCCAGTTCTTCGACCCGCGCAGTGGTGATGGCAAGCAGGAGCAGCTCAAGCTCGTGCGCACCATCGACGTGAACTGGCAGGGCAAGCAGCTCACGAACGTGAACGAGCTCGAGTTCGTACCCGGCGAGAACGAGATCTTGGCGAACGTCTGGTTCCAGAACCACATCCTGCGCATCAACGCGACCGACGGCAACGTGCTCGAAGTCATTGACCTCGCGTGGGTCACCAACATGGTCTCGAACCTCCAGACGCCCGCGATCCTGCACTCCCAGTGGCGCCACGACGCAGTCATGAACGGCATCGCGCTGCATCCGACCACGAGGCACGTGTTCGTCACGGGCAAGCTCTGGGACTCGATCTTCGAGCTCGAGTTCTCGTACCTGAGTGTCGGCAGCAGGAAGAAGCGGCAGGGGACGACGAAGAGCGAGAACAACGAATGAGAGCCGCTGAAGGAGAAGGTAACCTCGGCATCGATCGAGTGTTGCTCATCGGGATCGTAGCTTCGAGAAACCCCCGGGAGCTGCCGTGAGCCGAAGACAACCCCCGAGTCAAAGCTCAAGCGTTGAGCACCATCAGAAGCAGGCGCAAAAAAGAAGTCACTCATACAGACAGAGTTGAAGCGATCATCCACAGCTGATTAGAGTGGGGGGGGGGGGGGG